>PISX010013292.1:0-57295 GCA_004024625.1 Mellivora capensis | reverse complement strand
GTGACTGTTACTATATATTGTCTCTGTTCCTTTCTGATCTACTATTTTTAGGCTCTCTCTTTGCTTAGAGGACCCCTTTCAATATTTCCTGTAGAGCTGGTTTGGTGTTTGCAGATTCTTTCAGTTTTTGTTTGTCCTGGAAGCTTTTTATCTCTCCTTCTATTTTCAATGATAGCCTAGCTGGATATAGTATTCTTGGCTGCATGTTTTTCTTGTTCAGTGCTCTGAATATATCATGCCAGTTCTTTCTGGCCTGCCAGGTCTCTGTGGATAAGTCTGCTGCCAGTCTAGTATTTTTACTGTTGTATGTTACAGACTTCTTTTCCCAGGCTGCTTTCAGGATTTTCTCTTTGTCACTAAGACTTGTAAATTTTACTATTAAGTGACGGGGTGTGGACCTATTCTTGTTGATTCTGAGGCGGTTCTCTGCACCTCCTGGATTTTGATGCTTGTTCCCTTTGCCATATTAGGGAAAATCTCTACAATAATTCTCTCCAATATACCTTCTGCTCCCCTCTGTCTTTCTTCTTCTTCTGGAATCCCAATTATTCTAATGTTGTTTCGTCTTATGGTGTCACTTATCTCTCGAATTCTCCCCTCATGGTCCAGTAGCTGTTTGTCACTCTTTTGTTCAGCTTCTTTATTCTCTGTCATTTGGTCTTCTATATCACTAATTCTTTCTTCTGCCTCATTTATCCTAGCAGTAAGAGCCTCCATTTTTTATTGCACCTCACAAATAGCTTTTTTTATTTCAACTTGGTTAGATTTTAGTTTTTTTATTTCTCCAGAAAGGGGTTTTATATCTCCAGAGAGGGTTTCTCTAATATCTTCCATGCCTTTTTCGAGCCCAGCTAGAACCTTGAGAATCGTCATTCTGAACTCTAGATCTGTCATATTACCAATGTCTGTATTGATTAGGTCCCTAGCCTTTGGTACTGTCTCTTGTTCTTTTTTTTGTGGTGAGTTTTTCCGCCTTGTCATTTTTTCCAGATACGAGTATATGAAGGAGCAAATAAAATACTAAAAGGGTGGTAAAGACCCCAGGAAAATGCCCTTTAACCAAATCAGAAGAGACCCCAAAATCGTGGGGAGGGTGGAAGGGGATAAAAAGAAGTTCAGAAAAAAAATTTAAAAAAAAAAGAAAACAAATAAAGAAAAAATATAAAAAAGAAAAAAATATATCTATTAGCCTGATGACTAGAACAGGGTCACCCACTTAATTGTGGGGTATTTTGGTCTCTTAGAAGAAAGTACCTCCCAAAATTTTAAAGAATGAAAGCTGCATATAAGAGTAAACACAGTGAAGGGATGGAATATGCCTATAAAGATGAAAAACAAAAAAATTTTTTTTTTAATTTCTAAAAAAAAGGAGTTGATTAAGTTGATTGGGAGAATAAAGAAAAAGAAAGTGGAGAGAATTTGCTCAGGCTGGAGACTAGAATAAGCCTGGAGCTAAATTTAGGGTGTCTTTTGATCCACTAAAGGAAGTTGTACCCCAAGTTTTTTAGAATAAAAAACCCTTATGTGAATACAAAAAGTAAAGTTAAATACTATGAAGGATAAAATATGACTATAATAATGAAGGTTCAAAAAAGATTATTATTTTTTTGGAAAAGGTATTGTTAAGATAAACTAGTTAAAAATGTTAAAAAAAGAAAAGGGTGAAAGTTAAAGAAATTTAGCAGAAAAAGAGAAAAAAAGAAAAAAAATAAAATCAAGAAAAAATTGAATTAACTGCAAAACTAAAGAATCATGGGGAGAAAGCCATGAATTCTGCGCTTTGCTTTCTCCTCCTCTGGAGTTCCGCGCTCTCCTTGTTAAGTGAACTTGGTCCTGGCTGGATTTCTTTTGATCTTCTGGGTGAGGGGTCTGTTGTGATGATTCTCAAGCGTCTTTGCCTGAGGCAGAGCTGCACCGCCCTTACCAGGGACTGGGCTAAGTAATCCGCTCGGGTTCGCTTCCGGGAACTTTGTTTCCCTGAGCGCTTTCCGTAGAGTTCCGGAGGACGGGAATGAAGATGGCGGCCTCCCAGTCTCTGGCCCAGGGGAGCCGAGATTTTGGGGCCCCGCTCCTCAGTGCGCCCTCAGAGAAAAGCCCCAGCTACTCCCATCTCCCTCGCCTCTGGCCGCGCTCCGAGCTCACCCAGCCTGCGACCGGTTCAAGGTAACCCCTAGCTGAGAGCTCACTCCTCGACTCTGTCTCTGTAGCCGGCCTCCCCGCTCCGATACCTGCTAGCTCTGCGACACTCAGACACCCCCGATCCCTTTGTGACCCTGCGGGACCTGGGGCCATGCTCACCCCGCGTGGGCTTCACCCCGGTTTAGCCTCTGGAACGATGTCCCTCAGTGGAGCAGACTTTTAAAAGTCCCGATTTAGTGCTCCGTTGCTCCGCCGCTTGCTGGGAGCCGGCCCCTCCCCCGCGGTCTATCCTCCCTTCGCTTTCGATTCACTTCTTCGCCAGTCCTACCTTTCAGAAAGTGGCCGATTTTCTGTTTCCAGAATTGCTGTTTTTCCTCTCTTCAGTCTCCCGTTGGATTTGTAGGTGTTCGCAATGGTTTGATAAGCTATCTAGCTGATCTCCTGCTACCTGATGTCGTCTCAGCTGCTACTTCTCCCCCATCTTGACTCGGTCTAGGATAAGTTTTCATAGGTTATATTTTAAGCAGTCCGTTGTTCTGAGGGATGGTTACAGGACTTTTCAGGGAATTACCTGATAGGTCAATTACTGAAAGTTCTCTGATGCTGCAGCTTTGGGGGAGACTCCAAACTCAGTCTGCACCTACCCCATTGATTGTTAATCTACCTTTTTTCACAGCTACCATGTTTGAAAGGCTTGCTGATTTCCAAGGTTCTCATGGAACTGGGGAAAGGAAACTGGGAATAGGGTAAGTGAAAGTGCCACAAAACTCACCACTGTTCTTAACCAAGATTCAGCTTTTTTTCTTGATATATGCTCCCTGAATTATTGTAAGCATTTGGTGAATTTCTAGATTTCTGAAAAAGTTGATTTTGACAGTTTATCTACTGTTTTTATGTCTATAAAAAGGAATCAAATTTTGAAGTTTACTCAGCCATTCCAGAATTGCTTGTCTTTGAAGGCTGTTATTTTAAACCTGCTTCTGGAAATAATCTGAAGGCATCCAGGGTATTGCAGAAAGCTTTAATTGCGTGGGATCGCCTCAGTGATGTTGCATCACTACCATCTACCAAATGCTGTAGTCCAGAAATGAAAAATAAGTGCTTGTTATTTTATATGAAAAGAAAGTAATGCTGAATAACCTGGGGTGACTTCATCAGCAGCAGCAACATATATAGTAACAGAGTGAGCCAAAAACTGTCTTGTTTTTTCAGTGACCTCAGCTGAAAGGGAGCGTATGTTTAGCTTCATAATGCACATTACTGTGCCTACAGGAGCGATCTAACTGTTCAGTACGTCGGAAAATAATTGTTCTTGCATGGTCATGTCAAAATTCAGAACTCTGACCAGTAAAATTTTAATAATAAAATTTTAATTTTATGTATTTAATTTTAATAAAATTTCTGATTTTTTTCTTTACTCTGGAAGTTTATCCTGTGTTATTATTATTTGACGTTGGCTTTATCTTCAAATACTGACTTTAATACTTGCTCATTAAGCATTCTTCTAAGTTATTTTTCATTATATCTTAACTTTCTAACTACAAAATATTATAGTCCAGTAATTGCATTCTATAGATTTTTCCGAATTATATACTTGTTTTATATAATGGCAAAGATAATAGGAAGTATTTTTTAAAGATTTTATTTATTTATATGACTGAGATCACAAGTAGGCAGAGGTAGGCAGAGAGAGGGGCAAGCAGGCTCCCTGCTGAGCAGAGAGCCCAGTGCAGGGCTCCATCCCAGGACCCTGAGATCGTGACCTGAGCCAAAGGCAGAGGCTTAACCCACTGAGCCACCCAGGTGCCCCAGTAGAAAGTTTTTTTTTTTTTTTAATATAAACAATGTCTTTTTTTTTTTTTTTATAAACAAATTTTTATCCCCAGGGGTACATGTCTGTTAATCGCCAGGTTTACACACTTCACAGCACTAACCATAGCACATACCCTCCCCACTGTCCATTATCCCACCCACCTTTCCCGACCCCCTCCCCCCAGCAACCCTCAGTTTGTTTTGTGAGATTAAGAGTCACTTATGGTTTGTCTCCCTCCCAATCCCATCTTGTTTCTTTTCTTCTTTTTCTGCCCCCCTAGTCCCCCATGTTGCATCTCCACTTCCTCATATCAGGGATATCATATAGTAGAAAGTATTATTAACGTGACAACATGCGTCTTGTGAGAAGAACTATATGGAAGGGTAGAAAGTAAAAGTTGTCTGCAACGTTTCCTGGCATGTGTTTTCCAAACTTGTAAGCCCTTAGGAAAATTAAGAAGAACAGTAAGGAGGTAAAAGAGAGTTTGTATTTCAAGATAGAGCAATAGCAGTATCTGGCATTAACTTATACTTTTAAAATAATTTTTTAAAATTTCAGAAACTCCTCATGAACAGTACAGAGAATTTTGGTACAATCTTATAAAGCTCAACTTTATGTGTCAAGTTGACTGGGCTAAGAAATGCCCAGATAGCTGGTAAACATTATTTCTGGGTGTGTCTATGAGGGTATTTCTGGAAGAGATTAGCATTTGAATCAATGGAATGAGTAAAGAGATCTGCCTGTACTAAAATATCTATCACCCAAGCTGGTGAGTGCTTGAAAAGAACAAAAATGTGGAAGAAGGGTAAACTCTCACTCTCTCTGTTGTTGAGCTGGGACATCCATTTACTCCCACTTTGGATGTCAGAGTGCCTAGTTCTTAGGACTTTGAATGAGGACTAAGAGCTGCATTACCGGTTCCTCTGGTTCTTGGGCCTTCATTTTTTTTTTTTTTCTTCAAGATTTTTATTTAAGTTCCAGTTAGTTAAGATACAGTGTAATATTAGTTTCAGGTATAGGATTTAGTCTTGGTCCTTCAGACTTGAGCTGAATTATCCCACTGGTTTTCTTGGTGCTCCAGTTTGCAAAATGGCACAGCTCAGCCTCCATAATTTTGTGAGCTGATTTCCATAATAAATCTCCTCTTATGTATCTATTTATAAACTATTGGTTCTTTTTTCTCTGACTAATCCTGCCCAACACAAACCTTTACCTATATTCCACAATTTTTAGCCCTTTACATTTCCTTCTCTGTTTCTTTCTGTCTTGAACCATTTGTGAATAAGTTGCAGATACAATGACCTAGAGTCTCCAAATTTTCAGTGTTTCCTAAAAGCAAGGGCACTGTCCTTCATAACTCTAATGTACCGAATAAAATAAGGAAATTAACCAGAATACAATACTATCATCTAATCTCCACGCATATAAATTTTACCAGTTTTTCTGATAATTCCCTTTATAGAGTAAAATAATTTTTTTCTTTCTGTTCATTTCTTTTCTGGTCCATAAACCAATCCAGATGACACATTGCATTTAGAGGCCATGTGTGTTTAGATTCTTTCAATCTTTAACTTTTATGGCCCTGACTTTTTTTTCTTAAGATGTATGTATTCTATGGTGTTTTCTTTCTTTCTTTTTTTTAAGATTTTATTTATTTATTTGACACAGAGAGAAAGAGACAGTGAGAGAGGGAACACAAGCAGGGGAGTGGGAGAGGAAGAATCAGACTTCCTGCTGAGCAGGGATTATGACCTGAGTCAAAGGCAGACACTTAAGGACTGAGCCATCCAGACACCCCTCTATGATGTTTTCTTATAATTTGTTTCCAGCTGTGCAATTTGGGAATACCACAAAAGTAATAGTGTTCTTAGTCTGTCTTATTGGAGGGCATACAGTTTGTCCTACAGTTAGTAAGATTAGTTTTTACCACTTGTTTAAATTTGTGTCTGCCAAATTTTTCCTTTCTAAGCTTAATAAATATCTTGTACTTACACATAAATAAAAATATTTTGTGGGAGGATACGTTGTGACTATGTCAATATCCTCCTGTTTTGCATCAAACATTGATCTACTAATTTTAGCATTCACTGATGATTCTTTCCTGAATTGCTTCTTATAATGATGATCATGGAATAGTGATTTTCTAATTTCACTATGCCTTCTATAATTGTTAGTTGCCATTCTAGTATAAGGTACACATTTCTCTTCCATTTTTAATTTTCAATGGGCTACAATAAATTACTACCACTATTTATTTTGGTATTAATTTTTTCCCAGGGTTAGTCAGTGGGGCCATCTTAAGGTCAACTTCTCTATGCTTTTTTTTTTTTTTTTTTTTTTTAAGATTTTATTTATTTGTTTGACAGAGAGGGAGAGAGAGATCATAAGTAGGAAGAGAGGCAGGCAGAGGGGGAGAGGGAAGCAGACTCCCTGCTGAGCAGAGACTCTTATTTGTGAATAAGTTGCAGATACAATGACCTAGAGTCTCCAAATTTTCAGTGTTTCCTAAAAGCAAGGGCACTGTCCTTCATAACTCTAATGTTATGTATGTTATGTATGTTATGTTATGTATAACCCGATGTGGGAATCCATCTGAGGACCCTGAGATGATGACCTGAGGCGAAGGCAGAGGTTTAACGCACAGAGCCACCCAGGCACCCTCAACTTCTCCATTCTTTTAAAATGTCCCAATCAATCCTTCAATAAGCTCCCTTTTATTCTGTCATAACAGAATGTTTTAGGTTAATCTTACATTTTCCTAGTTAAAACCCTGGAAACATTTTGTTGTTGTTTTTTAATTGGAGAATGGATTTAGAACCCCCCGTCTGGGAACCAAGTGTGTGTTCATTACCTATAGGGTGACACACAAATGCACTTACACATGTATCTGTATCTATTTCTATGTAAAAAGCGTATGTTCACATGAGTACCTCAGATTTACTCTAGCTTTGTCCCCTTTAATATTTGTACCTTCTTTATCCAACAGTAGAGCCCTAACACCAATTATTCTGAATAGATTTACTTATTTCTTCAATTTGCCTGTCTTTTACCAGGCCTGCAATGCTCTGGACTGTTCCCTTAGTGTCAGCTTTGTGAGACATGCCAGTTATGCTAACTAAATATTCCTCTCCAGCTCAGAAGCCAGGGACTCATGCCATAGCACAGGTGAGATACCACAGGAAAGGAGAAGGGAAGGAATTAGCTAGAGCATTTTGAAGAAGCAGTTTTCTCACAGACTCATACAATTATGGCATTAATGAAGTGAGAAAAATAAAACTGACTATGTGGTGATTCTAGTAAAAAGAAACAAAGACAACCTTTCAAAGTGACTGGGTCCCAATCAAGGCACGGGAGCTGAAGAGAACTGATGGTCCTGGAGCAGCCATGTAGTCAGGAATAAGGACTTGTCTATGAAGAAAAGTGATTGCTGTAATGCCTTGGTGCTGAATCAAGATACCAGAACTATAGAATGGCCTGAAGGATGGGAGAAAGGCTGAGTATCTGAAGGGAAAGGGACTTGGAATCAGAAATAACATTGACTTGCAGAAAAGAAAGTACTATTTCTTGAGCACTCACGTTTAGGATTGAGACATATAGCTACTGCATATGGAAATGATTTAAGATAACCATGCAGATATAAAAGAAGGGAATTAAATATTAATATGTAACTTGCAGGGGTACCTGGGTGGCTCAGCGGGTTAAAGCCTCTGCCTTCGGCTCAGGTCATGATCCCAGGGTCCTGGGATCGAGCCCCGCATCGGGCTCTCTGCTCGGCGGGGAGCCTGCTTCCTCCTCTCTCTCTCTGCCTGCCTCTCCTCCTACTTGTGATATCTCTCTCTGTCAAATAAATAAATAAAATCTTTTTAAAAAATTTAACTTGCAATACTGTTAAAAATTATATGACCAGATTTTCTATGACAAACTATAAAATTAATGAAATTATTACATACTTGTCATAGGCTGGTGACACTGGAAGATATCTTTTTACCTCAACTGCCTTCAAAAATTTTTATACATAATATCAAATCATCTACTTTTTAGGATAGCTTTCAAATTTTGTGAAAAATTTAAGAAATTCCATTATGATAAATTTAAATGGTAGATTTTTTTTTTTTTGCAATGACCTACACATTCAGAACTCTTTCTTTGCCCTTTGTAATCATAATCCTAGACCAAGTTCCCAGATGGGAACCACCATCCTTTGACATCACCTTGATAAATGCTCTATATTATGCACATCTCCTCTGCCTCTGTCAACATCAGGAACGGGCACTGGACTGTAGAGTCTATTTTTGTCAAACAAGCTTATCATTTGCTTTGCCTGTCACAGCAGGCTATTGTGGACTTCTTTTTGCTGACTCTGCCTTTTCCTTCTTGTTCTGCATAATTTACACACGATATGTCCCAGACATTTTAGCAGTAACAGAATTTGAATCACAAAACAATATGAAAAAGTATGTTCATATCCTATTGCTTTGACCTAACCTTGCAGATTTGTTCTCTCCTGTTCCAAGTATCCACCTTGCTTCCTACAACCTGCTTTCTTTGCTCATGTAGTTCTTTCCCAAGCAATGAAATTTTGATTGTCATGCCTCAACTGTTCTTTCAGACCTTCTTTAAACCCTATTTTCTGAGAAGACATTCCAGACCCTTTCCACATAAATTATTATTACCTTTTCCTTTTGTGGTTCTTTCATCACAATTTGTACCACTCATGTAGCACTTACCTTATTCTTTGGATTATAATTACTTTGGTAAATACAGCTACGGGGAGGCAAATGTTAAAGCTTCAGAGGAAAACCAGGTATGATTTCATGACATAAGACTTTGAAAAGGAGGGCTAATTTTTGTGTACTTTCACAAATGGCTTTGATGAAGAGGAATTCTCCAGGAAGGACCTATAGAAACAAACATGATAGCACAAATTCAAGCATGCAGAACAAGAGTCAGAAAACTTTTCTACTAATTGTTGTTAGGAGAGAATTCTCCATGGGTGTGTCATTTATGCACATCTTGCAAGTAGAGACATTCAGTTTTTTAAGATTTTTTTCAGGAGGTTTAGATAATGAAACAGCCTTACAAGATAGAGAAAGCATCATTTCTGTAGAGCAGAGAACAGTTTTCTTTGTTGTCCAATGTAATAAAGATAATAAAGATAAAGAAGAATCTAGTCACAGGCCTCAAGTAAGCCTAACACCTAGCAGGGGAAATTCCTTTAGTTTTTAAGGCTTGAGATAATCCTCTTTGGTTCAGTGCTCTGTCCTCCAGACTCACAAGATGGTGTTCTCATCTTCTGGGTGCCCTATTGTGGTGGTATTGCCCAGTCAGCTCTGGGCAACAGGCCTGCCCTACTGAAACCAAGCAGTGACCACCTTGTCCTGTGGGCCTGTATCTTCTATAGCTGTGGTGGTATTGGCACCCTACTGATCTCTGCATTACCTTCTGTGTCATTCTTCCCTTTTCTTTAAGGATAATGTATGTTCACAGCCAGATAACTCCGTTTTCCTGTCTTTTCTGTTCTGACAGTTTTCCTTTGTTTCATTTCCTTTCTGTTCTTTAGTCCAAGCTGGTGGTGTTTCTACTGGTAGAACCCCATGTTTATTCCTGTCTGCTGCTGATATGCCCTTAGATACAACCATGTATGAGTTATATATGATTTATACATATGACTCACACATGTAAATCATACTCATAATCTCTTTATCAAGTGATTGTTCAGCCACACCCTGGGTGTTCTCTTCAGAATATTGTTTTTCATTTTTTTGCAGTATGGATAGGTTGAGGATTTTTCAAAGCTTCAAGTTCTGCACCCTTTTTGTTTAATAATTCCTTCAGTTCATCTCTTTCTTGTATTTTACTACAAACCATGAGGAGAAATCAGTCCATACCTTCAATATTTTGCTTAGAAATCACCTCAGCTAAACATTGGATTTCATTGTGCACAAATTCTGTCTTCCACAAAAACTAGAACACAATTCAGACAAATTCTTTCCGATATGAATTGCCCTTCCATCAGTCCAATAACATGTTCCTTATTTCCATTTGAATGACTTGACCTGAAGCATCTTTTATATTTTTGCCAACCATCTCATTTTAAAGTAATTGTGACTGTTTCTCACGTGCACCTCAAAATTCTTCCAACCTTGACCCTTTACTCTGTTTTAAAGCCACTTCTGCATTTTTAAGCGTTTTTTACAGTAGCACCTCACTTCTCAGTCCTAAAATCTGTATTAATTGCTTGAGTTGCCATAACCAAATACCACTAACTAGGTGGCTTAAACAATAGAAATTTATTTTCTTTCTGTTATGGATAGAAGTCCAAAATCAAGGTTTCAGATGTTTGGTTTCTTCTGAGGCCTATCTTCTCAGCTTGCAGATAGCCATCTTTTTGCTGTGTCCTCACATGATTTTTCTTCTGTGTGCATCATCATTGGTATCTCTTTGTGTATCCAAATTTTCTCCCTTATAAGGACCCTTTGCAGATTGGATTAAGGCCCACCCTATTGCCCTCATTTTAACTTAATTACCCCTTTCAAGACCCCATCTCCACATATAATCAATCATATTCTGAAATACTGGACACTAGAGCTTCACAATATGAATTTCATGAGGAAATGATTCTGTTCATAACACGGGAATACTGATATCCATTTTGAAGAACATAATTGTTGAAATAATCTGGTATTACTCTGTAAAAGCATTGTCCCTCATGGAATATTACTTCTGTTATTAAAAAGGGAGAAAAAGCCTGTGACCCTATCAGTTGTAGCTTTCATTTTTACCACTCTTTTTGGGTAACAGCTGTATTAACTGTCTTTGA
This sequence comes from Mellivora capensis, assembly GCA_004024625.1. Classification (NCBI taxonomy): domain Eukaryota; kingdom Metazoa; phylum Chordata; class Mammalia; order Carnivora; family Mustelidae; genus Mellivora; species Mellivora capensis. The sequence goes on along the minus strand of PISX010013292.1, from coordinate 46,523 downwards.
ACATAAAAGACAATGATGTAGATAGTACTTCATTCCTTAACTGAATTTTTTCTGTATTATCCTATAAATTACAAATTTTATTTCCCCAGTGTAAGACCTCAGACTGAAAGCTAGTTGCTTGTTGTTTTATAATTAAAAGACAATAAAATTTGTTTTTAAAAATGTCTTTAAAATTTTCTTTTCTAACCTTACACACTAGGCTAATTTATTTATCTCCTTTTTCTAGTTTAGCTTTGTACTATTACAGCTTGCTAGAGAAAATTAGCTGCAGGTTGAATGTAGCTGCATTCAATAGGTTTTTCTATTTAATTTTAGTCAGCCTTTTCACTTTTGGTTAATAATACTTTAGTTATTATTAGATTCTTATATTCTGAACTAACATGTTTCTATATCTCTAAGTACTCCTGTTTTGCTGTGTTACCTTCATTATTCAGATAATAAGGTTATCTAGTAGCATAATGTTATTCTCCCATTTTATTGAGATAGGCTCAGATAAGGCTGTTGATTGAGATAGGCATCAGACAAGGCTGTTCTGAGAGGGGCACCTGGGTGGGTTGGTGGGTTAACCACCCAACTCTGATTTCTGTTCAGGCAGTGATCTGGGGATCCTGAGATCAGCTCAGCACTCACCTGGGAGTCTCCTTGTTTGACATCCTCTCCTGCTCCCTTCCCCTCTGCCTCGCCAAAATAAATAAATAAAACTTAAAAAAAAAAAAAGGCTGTTGCGAGAAATTTCTCTGTTCTACATGATATCTTAGAAGTGTTATTTATCTTCACTTGCTACTTCTGTTTTTTTATTTCTTAGAGAAAGATATATGGAGATTTTTTTTTCTTGCCCTGGTTTTTCTCTCATTTATATACAAAATTAATTTTTTATTTTGGGAACTTGTTTCTTCATATATTCATTTTCTTGCTTATAGTGATCAGTCTCAGCCTTCCATAAATTCCTTCCCGTTTGGAAGCAGTCAGGCTCAATCTCTGTATATCCTTATATCTATCCATCCATCTAGTAATGTCTATCTATAATGTATATATTCATAATTCTGATATTTTTAATGTATGATCTAATAAGAATATAAAAATATTTTCTTCCATTCAGAGATAAGCTTCCTAAAGAGCTGATCTAATGTTCTGAATTACTCATTTAATTTTAACCAATACCTGAGAATAAGAGCAATTAATTCCTAAACCTGAAAGGTATTACCTAAAAATAAAATCTGTGAAATGTGTTCTTGGGTTGACTGACAAAGGTGTACTACCATGTAAGTAACTGACTCCATAGAAAAAAATACATAAATATGTGACTGAGGAGATCCTGGATATCCATTTTCAGTTAAGGTTACTTCAGAAAATTTGGAAATTGATTGTAACAGAAAATTAAATTTAACAAGTTAGTTAACCACTGTCAGAAAGGAGAACATATAAACAGAAGGGCAATCATTAGCTTTAAATCTAAAAAAGTAGAGCCTGAAACAGCACAAGGATTTGCCAGAATGTTTTTAACACTGCCTAGGAGAAAGAGTAGCGATTTAGTGGGTGGATTTCTTTCAGGATTCGGGCTATTCCCAAGCTATACATTTTTTCTATAGCTCCCCAATTAATGCCAGGGTAAAGTACAAATTTCTTAGCATGTAAAAGCCTTGGCTTGATTTTGTTCCTGGCTACATGAACATCCCTTGTCACACTGATTACACATAATAAATTACAGACATAATAGATTACAATTTGAAATTTTCCTTGTGGTCCGTACTACCTTTGCACACGGTGTTGTTTCTGCTCAAAATACTTCTCATTTTTCTTTCCTAGTTAATATCTACTAATCCTTAATACTCTACCCAGATAATCCTTACCAAGAAACTCCCTGGATACACTATTCTATGTAAGTGCCTTTATTTGAGGTCTGATATACTGTGTGTTTACATCTGACATAGCACTTATTATGGTGAATTATATTATCCTTCACTGTTTTTTCACTTCACTATGAGCTCCTTGAAGACATGTGCAAAATTCAAAACCTTATTTTAAAAAAAGAAATGAAGAATGTCACTGTAGTGAAGATGAGTACATCAGGTCATTATAACTTGGTGTTAATAATCTTTAAATTAATCTAATGAACATATTGGTTCTTACATCTTTTTTCATCAAGTAAATTTCTGATTATAATTTCCCTTCCCTTCCTGTGGTAATTTGCCTTCCAGCAGAAAATTTTCTGCTGAGGACTTATGCCTCTCCTACTCTTGGCACTTACATCTCTTATTGTATCCTAGATATTGAATTGTGATGTGCTGCGTAGTTATGTTTTCCCACAAGATGTATTTTCTATTTTTTTGCACCTGATTATTTGCCCCAAGTGACTTATTTAAGTAATATACATTAATGGGTTCTTTTGTCCATTGGCTCCTTGTATCTGGCCAGTAGAAAAGCCCTACAAGTAAATAAGAGGGCAGGACAATTAAGGGGTCAGGATATTATTCCACCCTGTGCCTATGATGCTTATGTGCTTTCTGTGACACTTAGCTGAAAGTTACTAATTCTTTCAAGATGGTCTTTTCTATAACACTCTCCACTTCTGGCTTCTGATAATAACTCTACCACCCTGCTTTTTCCTGCCCAGACATGTTCACAGTCAACTGTTACTAGGCCTAGGGTAATGCAATGTCCCCTTGTGGTTTCCCTTTTTCAGCCTTTTTCAAAATATCCTAGATAGAGTATTCCTTACTGGAACCATATTGAGGGTAGATTAAAACTATATTTGGTCATGACCAAGAGAGTAATTGCATCAGGAAAGAGCTCCAGGAAACAGGTTCTCAAATGGAATTCTAGAGTGGAATCATTCATATGCGCAAAAATCACAAGGATAATAGCTCTTTGCCAAATGAGATGAGGCCTGGGTGGTCCATGGCATAGCATGGCATTATAATTAATCAAATCAAATCATTAGATGAAGCATATAGAGGGAGATTAAGTGGCTGTGGCACTTAGAAGTCACGGCAATGGTAGTGATTATACAATTGTTTGATTTCTTGGATTCAATTTATAGCTTTAGAGATGTATGTATAGGAAAAGTGAAACTATCAGCTATGAACAAATGATTATGAACCCTGTGGAGATCCAGAAGGCCTTTTGGCAGTTTTGAAGGAATCCTTCATCTCTTGAATTCATAGGGGATGTAATTCTAAAGACCAACAGGGTTTGATTGTAAACATCAGTGAAATACTTGACCTTCCTAATTATTTCACACCAAGATAAGGACCATAGTGAGGAAGGATAGGATGGAAATGGGGTATTTCCGTAGTAGGACAAAAGCATACTTATCCTGTTTTGTCTCAAGGCTATGTCAAATCTACTGTCTTATAAGGTATAGTTTGGGGCAGTGTTTCTCAAATTTTAATGTACACGTGAATCACCTGGGAATCCTTAAAATGCAGATTTAGATTCAGTCTGGGGTGTGGGCTGGGTGTGGAAAATCATCTCAATTCTTTACATCAAACACATTTTGCTAATTGAAAATTGTGAATAAAAAATAATAAGCACCATAAATGTTTGAGTAAGCTATATGTGTACCAGAGAACGGAGATAAATGCTGAAAAAGTTCAGTGGTATGCCATATCAGTGAAATTTTTAGGGGTTCATGGTAAGATAGCTCTTCTAAACAATGAAACAAATTTTTCCACCCAACCTAGTGAAAAAGAAACAGCTTGGTGAATCTTTTTGGATTTGGGAGGCAATATATGCTACATCATCTTCTTTATTTTAGCCTGTTTATTTATCCAGACCAGTAAAGATACTAGTATTGATTCAAATTGGTCTCAAATTATAAAGAGCTCTGAAGCAAGGCTGGTTTAGGGTTAAGCCATTTTATAATTTGGAGCTAATAACCTAACGTACCCAATGATTTTTTTTTCAAGTATTTGTGACAGACACAATATCACAGGAGACTCTTCCAAACTCAAGAGAAATCACAGCTCAGGCAGCTACAGTTTAGGAGTGACGCAATACCCTCCATATTCTTCTGTCAACTGTTTCTAGTTTGTCACTGGACTGTGGTAGAAAGTAGATGCTTGGCCTTGTAAAATCCTGTGATTATGTGAATCAGATTGTCCAAGATGAGTTAGCTGTATGTTATCCAGCATCAGCCCAACTATAAAATTTGGATATAAACAGCAGCATTACTTTATAAAATGAAGGCAGTATGCAATAGACTAAGCCCAAGCCAAGCTACTTTGGTAGACACAGTAAACAGCACAATGGATGAATCAGTTGAACATGGTACCTGCTTTATTTCTTTACTGGTTTACTGGTAGATCTAATTGTTATATCAACATCAGTTTTAAGTAGGCAGTGGCTCCCAAGGTGGCCCTGAAAGTGTGGCTGTATGAATATCCTTTAAGACTGAAATGTTCATTTCTTCTGCTCCTGGGAGACTTGGCAACCAACTGTTCTCAATTGATTTCTTGTCCAAGACTTTGTTTTAGCTGAAGGGATTCCACCTACCTAAAGTCATGCCCTCTTCCTAGAGACAGCTCAGTTCAATAGTTGGTCACACAGAGGCATTAAGGTCTCTGCCCCAGTGCCACAATATAGAACATCTCTAAAGAACCGTCCCAGCTCTAAAGTTAGCTATGGAATCAGCCATGGTCTTTGTTGAGACTGTGTCACTGTTCAGACTCTTTCTCCACCCAGTTCTGCTTCTTCACTTCGTAACTGTTGATGTTGAGCATGTCCAAATAAACTTTCTTTACATAAATCATGATTTCAGAGCTTTTTTTTTAGGAGTACTCAATCTGTGACAGTGTCAAGAGTGGTCTGAGCTGAGTTGCTGAAAGTGTAAAGGAACACGGAATAGGTTGTGAGGTAAACAATTATGTTTACTAACTCAGCTATAGAATTCAGAGTCAGCTACAGAAACAGAATGTGGCAGCTATTTTAATGTTAAATTACCCTCCACTTATTTTCTTTCATTTTTTAAATGAAGAATTTGAGTTTTAGTTAATATTTTAGGTTTTAAGTTGGGCATATGGCCAAATTAATATCACCACAATAATATGGTACCTAGTGATATTTGTATGTCTCCTATGTGGGGAATACAAATTCAAATAGATGGAGGATAAGAATGGACTCTAAGGGGAGAAAAGATATACTATAAGAGGTAACTTCTTTTTTCACCCACTAGGTCTACTCTCTGTCCTTCTTTACCCTAATCTATGTCCTGAGAAGATAATCTATATGGATTACATCAAGGAGCTCTCTTGACCTCTGGTTTATGATTGCTTTCATCCGATGAGAGTCTCACCAAAAATATGAGGGAAGAAAGAGAGAGAATTGAGTTCTACTTATTCCCCTGGATTTAGTCCTGTGGGTTCCTTTGGGTGGTTTCTACCTACTGAAACTTCTTCCTTTCAAGGTAGCCCTTTGAGCCTCGGTGTATTAAGAGCTCTTCCCTAAGGTACTGCGTTGTCATTTGCTATATAGTCCTCACTTTTGAAAGTAGTTTTCTGTTAACCTTCCTTGAATTAACCCTAATTTAAATGTATTTTCTATTGGGATCCAGATGAACATACTTGGAGAAACCTCCCCTCCCTCTAAAAAAGTGTATATAAGAAGTCACCTGTCTTTTACGGGCAAGGTCAAGGTCAGTCTTCTAGTCTTACTCTACCTAGAGCACAAATGTCTTCTTTCATTTTTTCAATCTTAGTTCTCAATTCAGAATGCAAATAACTTTTTTTTTTAAGGGAAACCAGTGATTCGGCCTTCTATTAACATTTTGAGACTCTGAAAAAAACAAAACAAATCCTAAAAAAACTCATTTTCAACTCTGGGGAATAGTACAAATGGAGGCCCACATGCCATGAGTCTAATTATTAAAAAGATATATATATGTATATACACACACATATATATAGCTAAAAATATTAAATAAAATACAGTTTATTCTTTTATCTTGACAAATATACCTTCATAACAAAATAATAAATGTGCATATCTGTGGTATTTTATGACTGCTATTTTATATTTGCAAAATACCAAAGATGAATGAATTTAAGTACTGTACTTGTTTGCATGTTTTGTTGTTGGGCAGTGATGTTTGGATGAGAATAAAATCAGGATATTCATAAATCATAAATTTCATACTAATTGCATAAAATTAATTTTCACACCTTTTTAGGAAATTCACTAGTTATTTCAAGTAACTTATGTTGTATTAACATCAATGCCAAAATAATTTTTTCTGATTAATGTTATTTTAATTTGGAGGAGCTTTATTTTGTTGAGTCAGTAGCTAATAGAATGGTCAACAAATTCTTAAAACTAAGATGGAGAAATAAATTATGAATTTTTTATATTATGATGAGATGATGCAGGCAGTCCATGTCTGAGAACCTAGAGTGTGTCCCACAGGACCAGCTAAGAGGGTCCTTAGCTTTATGGAGGATGGAAATCAAATGTGAGAGGAAGGAAGAGCACAGTTTATGGAAGATAAAGAGCAAATACTCAGAGAGCACCTGGGAGACTCAGAAAGGAAAAGGAACATGAGTCTTGTCTTCGTTTGGGGGTCTGGAGTTTTTATTGAGGATGATGGTCTACTATATGTGTCTTTTCAGGCATTCAGGAACTGGTTGAACAAGGACAAGTGCTTGTTCTTGTCTATATATGTCATTTATAAATCACTATGCCCCAGAGCCGGGGATCTTGGTATCAAGATGTTTGGAGTCAGTGATCTTGGAGAGCATTCATGAGTTCATGACAACCTCACCTGGTCATGCCTTAGATGTCACTTACTATGCTGGAAGACTCTAACAAAATCATTAATTCTTTGACCTTTACAAGGAGTACATACCTTAAGACATTTGTAAAGAGGGGGATGGTGCAGATCCTAGAAAAAAATAGAAGCAGGCAAGGAGCAAAGAGAAAGAAATGGCTTCCTTTCATGGGGTTCCTTCAGTTTCCCTGTCTTAAAACATTATGAGATCACAACTAACAGCTTATTATTTCAGATACTACCATATTTTAATTTCTGTATCATTTATATAGTGCTTTCCATCATCTCTTAAAGTAATAACTAGATTGATGGAATGTTTACTAAATTTTTTTTCTTTTAAATCTTTTGTGCTGGGATATTATGAAGAATTCAGAAGACAGCAAATTTGGAACTATAATTTGAACTGTAATGGCTAGAAATTGGTCTCTATTAACATTAGTTTTGGGATTATCTATCTATCTATCTATCTATATTATTTCCTACATAGTCGTGCAAAAAAAAATTTCCTTATTCTAGTTACATTATATTGTAAAACACTTTTATTATATATTTCATAGGCAATTTCTTTTGGTATGGAAGAACATTCTCTATAAACCTTTAAAATGTAAATTTTAATCCTTTTAAAAGTGAAATAAACATATACACTTGTTTTTGTAATTTTTAAGAAAATATTAATAGCTTTCAACAGTTAATATCAAATAATTTTGAATTATGCAAGTTCAACATTCTTGCATCTTTTAATGGAAGACCAAATTTTCCTTTAGCTTGAAGTTCTTTGGCTGTTTTACTTATTTTTTCATGTGCAATTTTAATTTTGGATTTTTCTTAAAGATTTTATTTATTTATTTGACAGAGATTACAAGTAGACAGAGAGGCAGGCAGAAAGAGAGGAAGGGAAGCAGGCTCCCTGCTGAGCCGAGAGCCTGATGCTGCGCTGGATCCCAGGACCTTGGGATCATGACCTGAGCCGAAGGCGGGCTTTAACCCACTGAGCCACCCAGGTGGTGCCCCAATTTTGGATATTTTTAACAGTACCTAGCATTCTTATAATGCCTCCAAGAATGTTTGTAAAATTGACACCTTTCTTCAAGATATTACATTTTTAGCCAGATGAAGAAAATAGCCCATATAAATTTCAAATTCTTCCAAAGTATTTCATTTCTTTGAGTCCACTCGAGGTGTTCTGATAACGAATTCAAACTATATGCTACACATGTCATAAGAATGTTTCAGGATTATCAGCCAAACATGCTAGGTTTTGTAAAGCCTCTTTCTTAATCAGTCATTCTAGTGACATTTTCATAGTGTTGTCCTCCATAATCTTTTTATTCAAGGCTTTAAAATGCCAGCTGTTTTTTCAGTTCTTCATTTAAATAAAAATGTGTACTTTTTAAAATAACAAGTGCAAAAACATTAAAATACTCATTAATTTCAACCTCCTTGTTTTCTTCCCTGATAATTTTGTGATACACATAATAAATGTCATTTTCAGCTTGGGTTCTTATTTTACTGAGCAATCTGGTTGAACTGGTAAATAGCACTTACTTTTAATTTTGTATAAAATTTCTTCTCTCACTTTATTATCCACTAAGTTAATCATCTGATTTTGATTCCTCTAAGTGATAATAATATTTAAAGAAATACATTGTACATGTTTGGCTATTTTAACACCAATTTTGACATAATTTGTACTAAACCAGATTTCTGTTATTTTCTGTAATCATTGTGCTTTGAAAAGAATCATTAGGATTGGTTAATTATTGGCCAAATAACCTGTTCTTTAAGAACATCATAGTATACTTTACGCTTATATTTGTTTAACACTATTGATCATTTGCTATTTTTTAGCCCCTTTTATATTAGTTCTTGTAATTGAGCACGTGCTTTTCTCTATGTAAGTGAAGTTTTGTATTCTAATGGAAAACTAAAGTGTTTCCGGTAACAACTTCAGCCATAATGAATCTCAAAAATGGCTTGCAAAACATGTAACAACAACCTGAAATAGAACATTCAACTTATGTATTTCCTTACTTCATTTGAAATAATTTTGGTGTCTGATAAAATAATAAATTTTCGACTTTGTTCATCCAAAAATCTGCTCATCAGATTTTAATTTGAGTCAGATCATGTTTAACCAGAACCATTTTCATACAATGAGAGTGATGAGATAGGTGTTTTCCAGAATCATAATCTAATAAGCATAATAACTAGAGGTTTTATTTTTCCTTTCTCAGTTTCTTGTTTTTATTAATTTAATTTCTGTTATCTTCTAAATAGCAGGCCAGAGTTGCATTTGATGCACATCTGATATGAAAATTCTTTTTCTCAATCTTGTTTTGATCAGTAATGAAATCTTTATTAAATGGTTCGAAGTTGCAACAATTTTTCTTACCCTGTCCCAGTGAATTTGTTTAAGAACAACGATATTGCTTGTTCCCATTGTTGGGATCAGTAATGATAACTTTTTAAATAAAAAAATTTTGTAATGTTCTTTTTATAAGCTTTATGTAAATCATGCTCTACAGGAGTCAGCTCATTTTTAAAAAAATTTCTTCTTTTTAAGAATGTGAGTAATCCAGGGCACCTGGGTAGCTCAGTGGGTTAAAGCCTCTGCCTTCGGCTCAGGTCATGATCTCAGAGTCCTGGGATGGAGCCCCGTATCAGGCTCTTTGCTCAGCGGGTAGCCTCCTTCCTCCTCTCTCTCTCTGCCTGCCTACCTGCCAACTTCTGATGTCTCTCTCTGTGTCTAATAAAAAAATAAAAAAGTTTTAAAAAAAAGAATTTGAGTAATCCTCTTCTGAAGATTTTCTATTTCTTTTTTCTTTTAGTATTTTTATCTTTTTTAAGCTCTGCTTTTCTGTTTTATATTTCTATCAAGATATCAACTTGTACTCATTCCCAATATCAAAGAGATAAAAAATTAAATGAAATTATGTACAAAATCTATAAAATTTGAATATATCTTAATAAAAGTATTACAAATCAATAAAAGAATAAAAAATTAAAATTATTTTTCATATATGTTAAATATATTTTTATTATATTGACTGTGAAGTCTATTGACTGTGAAGAGAAGGTTATAAGTTAATAAGTCTGAACATTTTAAGGAAAAATATTTAAATCTAATAATTCTGTTTTTGTATTTGGAAAATTTAAATTATAATTTTTTTTTATAAAAATGCAACTTAATCATTTTAGAATTCATTGTCTAGCTGTAAATGTGAAAATTAATATTACTGTTCAAGCATATTAGTTTTATACCTACTTATATGTAAGTTTAAAAGAGTATAAACTGTGAAATATTGTCAGATGTTGCTTAATTACTATTAGAACTTCTACAAATACAGCACTAATTTATAAGTATCTCATACAAAGTGTAATGAAGAAGAAAATGGATATTTGGCATCACTTTGAAACCATATTTTATAATGTAAGAATTTATTGTTTTCATGAGATCTGAGTGGAAAGATTTGAAAAGTCAATTGATTTGTCTGATTTTTCCTTTCTTAAGCTCTTCTGTCACTCAGATCCTCCCAACATCCCATCCCATCTTTGGTGTTAGCACAACCCATAGACTTTGACATCACTGGAATTCAGTTGCCTTTTTTTAGGGTACATAGAGCCATAATCAGAAATGATCTGGGGTTATTAAAGCCAATGTTTGGGGGCACTGAACTCATCTTTAGAGAATCCTGAGAGAAGGAGTTGCTGTGTCTTCTTTATCTCAGTGTTGTGTGAATGTGCTTTAGTTCAAAGGGCTCTCAGTGGTGTGAGGGGCCCTGCCTGCCTGGATCTGAGGGTAGTACTCCAAATGATATATTCCTTCAACATTACCTCCTCAACTGTATCTTGATTGCCTCTGCATTCTAGAAAATTTCATTTCTTCAGTCTTCTGTTCCTTCTGTTTAATTGTTTTTTTCCTATCAACTCTTACTCTCAGGAGATCTTATACACATTTTACCAAATTTCTCTCCTTCACTCTGTTTTTATATGCTCATTGACTTCAGCCATTATCTGCAAGGAGATGACACCCAGAGGTACATCCTGAGCTTGAGTACTGTGTTTACACTTGTCTGTCATGCAGCTCTTGCTGGATATCACAGGAATACCCCAAAATGGTACTTGTAAAATTGATGATATTATGTTCTCCAGCATGATTTTACTTTTTGTGAACTGTGTATCTGTTAAAGGTACCGCTAACCTACTAGTTACCCAGAGTTGAAAAGTCAGACAGCTTTGGCTCCTAACATTCTGATTGCTCTTATCCAATTTCCATGGTAGTTAGTGATGGGCTGGTGTCAGAGAGGAAGCCATGCCATGGAGGCTGGGGAATACCAGATGGCCTTGGTTGGGAGCAAAGGTTAGTGTTGGGCAGACACATTTGGAGTGATACAAGTTTGGAAATGTTGAGGTGAGGATTTTAAAGCTGAGATTGGCCATTTAGATTTTCTTCTTCTTCTTCTTTTTTTTTTTATTACATTATGTTAGTTACCATACAGTATTTTATTAGTTTTTGATGAGTGTTCCATAATTCATTGTTTGCATATAACACCCAGTGCTCATTGCAATACATACCCTCCTCAATACCCATTACTGGTCTAACTCATCCCCCCATTTCCCTCCCCTCTGAAACCCTTGGAGAAAGATTTTACTTATTTATTTTTTTTTTGCAGAGGAATTCACTAGAGGATATTAAGAAGAGGAAGATATCAAAGATTCCATTAAAGTGAGTTTCTTTTATGGTAGTGGTCAGGTCAGAAATCTGATCTTCTTTGGACAATACTAGAAATTCTAATAATTAGGTTTAGATGTTACTGTAAAAATTTGTTTTAAAATCCCTACAAAACATTGTTTTTAAACAAAATGAACATAGTAGACTTACAGTGTGAATTTCAATTCCTTTCTAATGGTTTTGAAGATTTGCTAGAAGATTAAAGATGACTTTTTTCTTGAATTTACTTCACTAGCTATCACACCTCAGATAGCTGCAGTTAGCATGTGTGTGTCAACATTATACTTTGTGCTGTGCCGAACAACCATTTGTCCTCTACCCTACTTACCACATCTTCTACCTGTTATGAGACAAATTCTTGATAGGGTTTAGTTTCTATTCTGTAGATGCCACACTTCTCTGAAATTTAGTAAAAAAATTATAATTCAAACAGTTTGTACATAAACTAAGTGTACATGGGTAACTGTGTGTAATTCTTTCCCACTTCCTTTATTGTACTATGCATTTATTTTTATTTTTATTATCTAAGAAAATTTGTCAATTTGCACATATATGAGTTAAGAAACTAAACCAAAGGCCATGGAAAAGGAAGTCATGACTGGAAGCAAAAACCAAATTGCATTGCAGGATTTGAATGTCTCTTATTAATCTATAGCATTTCAGAATTACATCTTGTACTATTTTAGAGTAATTGTTTGACAAGGGCATTGGAAAGAAGTGACACTCCCTCCTGGTTTAAATAACATTCTTGTTTCACATTTGATGATTTAGATGTTTTAAAAATTCTGAGTAAAAACAGCAAACAGCTGCTTTGGCATTTAATGATTGCTTGTCCATTACATGCATTTCTGTAATACTCTCCAGGTCCTGAGATTAATGTAAACAACTTTTAATAAATTTCTTTTAATTCCTGAGGGTAGGAACAGAAAAAGCTAAGAAAAGACTATTAATGTTTGTATTTCCTCTATCTAATATTACATATTATGGCAGTACACATTTCTTAATCTCAGGAATATCATAAGATATAATTGTGATTCTTTGACTAAAAATAGGTTGTTCTTCAAATTTTTCTATCAACTTACAAGAATCAGTGCTTGTTTAAAAGAAGGAAAAGTTGGGATGCCTGGGTGGCTCAGTTGGTTGGACAACTGCCTTCGGCTCAGGTCATGATCCCGGAGTCCGGGGATCGAGTCCCGCATCAGGCTCCCAGCTCCACGGGGAGTCTGCTTCTCCCTCTGACCTCTCCTCGCTCATGCTCTCTCTCACTGCCTCTCTCTCAAATAAATAAATAAAATCTTTAAAAAAAAAAAGAGAGAGAGAAGGAAAAGTTGAGGTGCCTGGGTGGCTCAATCATTAACCCTGGGATTGAGCCCCACATCAGGCTCCCTGCTTCGTGGGGGAACTGGTTCTCCCTCTCCCACTCTCTCTGCTGTGTTCCCTCTCTCTCTGTTTCTCTCTGTCGAATAAATAAAATCTTTAAAAAAATAAAAGAAGGAAAAATTAAGAGGATACAACTTAATCTATGTATTTTTATCAGAAGTTTTCTTATTTTATGTTGAATTTTGCTTCCTGTCCATTTCATACCCAGAAGAAAAGGTATTCCTTTAAAATGTGTTTTGAAAATGGCTGCTCATAGAGGAGAAACTCAGTGATCTATATGACCTCAGTCCAGTTAAGAAAGTAGATACAAAATGTATGTATATAAATAGCAACAGTACAAATTAGTTCTTGCAATGACCCATTTGGTTAATCTGATTATTTAATATTACCAAATAAAATCCTGTAGTTAAATTTTTGCCACCTTTATTTATTTGCTCATTAAACCTGAGTGGATTATGTTGAATGCCTTCCAACAAATAAACATAACTTCATACTGCTGCTCTTGGCTCCAGATTTACATGATGAGTTGACAGTTTATAGCCAATAGTTTTATTAAAACCTTCATAGTTATATTTCAAAAAAGGGGAGCATTGGTGATTTATTCATTCAATCACAATTGTCAAGTCACCTTTATATCATTATTTTTATTTTCAAAGCTGAATTAACATTGTGCAGTAAGAAGTGTGGGGATGGGAGGTAGAGAATCACCTCCAGTGATATTTTTTGTTGTTATTAAAGAAATTATCTATATCCACTATTAATGGATATAGTAAAGAAGTTTGTTTGCTATGGTAAAGTTTATCTCCAAATGTTCTTCTAAAGTCTTAGAAGGTAAAATTTCTGATAATTCATTACCTTATTATTTATCTTTGCTATATTCATTTTATATGGTCAAATTTATTAGTGTTATGATTTATACTTTCCATATGTTTATAGCACTTAGGACATTTTTCTGTAATCAATATAGCTACTACATTTTTATGTGCCTTCAAGTTATAATTTTTAAGTTGTCAATGTTTTAAAGGCTTCAGAGATTATATAATATATCCTTGTTTTTTTAAATAGCATTCAATATGCATCAATAATGCAATCTATTTCTAACTGCCTCCATTATTTAAAAATAAAAGAAGGAACATTAGTAAGCGTTCAACTCATGAATTTGGAAAATTAATATTTAGGAAGAAGTGAGTGATAAAGATAATAGAATCAGAAAACATCAAAGAGTAGAATTCTAAGTCTAAGTAAGTTGTTAATTGTAAGTAAGCATCTTCAAGAGTTGGTTCTAAAAAAAAGTCAGTTAAATATACAGTTGCAATCAGGTAAAAAAAAATAATGAAAGCAATTCATCACCATTCCCCACAAATTTTGAAAATCAGAGGGCATGTATGAAAATCGAAGAGGAGATTAAAAATACATATTTGACAATTTGCTTGAATTGGATAGTTTATGGATAAATATGTATAATTGAAATGAAGACAAGGAGGAATAAATAACTAAATATAACAATAACCTTGGGAGATGGGAGAAGTTTTAAAATCTGTCAACTACCTCCACAAAAGGTTTTGGGCCCAGACAGTGTTGTATAAAATTATATTCAAACTTTAGTTGCAGTACCCTTTAAATTGCTTTATACACACACACACACACCCCACCACCACCAGTAATTGTTTTTACAAAGCTAGTATAACCTAATATCAAAACTTGCCGAACAATGTCCAAGACAAGAAAACTCAATAATCACACTTACAGAGAATAGAATAATCCTAAATACTTTGGACATCAATATAAATTTTGCTTCCTCTGAAATTATTCTTGAGATAACTCATTTTATCTATTTATAGAAATGTTTTTTAAAAGCACTATCCCAAGTATGTAAAAATAAATGCAGTAAATATATTAAATATATATATGTTATATATATAACATATATATCTATTTATATAAATATAAATTATGTAGGTAAAATCTTTAAAAATTTAAAAAATATACAGAGCATATAAAATATGCAATGTATGCATTTCTATAAAAAAATCAAAAATTTAATTTTTCAATCATGGTTGAAATTCTTTGTAAGACTTATTTATTTCTGTTGTTATAAAAATATAAAAATAAATAATTCATATTCCAATTATGATGTTTTCTTATGGAGAATATAATCCAGAGTGTTACATGATTTCTAGGAACTCAGTGATAAAAATTATTACCTGTGAGTTAGATTTTGTTTGTTTTTGTTTTGTATTTTGCCTCTCTGAGGAAGACTCACTACTAACTGTCCTTCCAAAAACTCTTTGTGCTACTTCTGTGCCTCAGGGTTCCTTCAAGGGAGAGGGAGAGTCTACCAGGAAAAAATGGAATTACCAGTCACCCAACGAGGTAGATGCCAACACAGCAGGTCTTGATCATGTTGCCCTCTGGCTGTTCATTGACAGTTAAAACTAACAATGGTGTGTTAAGCTTTCCATGGCTGTTTGGGGAAGGAATCACTGACAGCTTTTTTATTTCACCCTGCCTTACTTCTTACTATTTCCATGTAATATGTTATCTTTTTTTCAGTTTTCAGACATTACTATTTTTTAATTTAAATTACTAACACATATGTATAGTAAAAACCAAAAAAAAAAAAAGTTATCAAATGATTAACATATAAAAGAAAGTTGTTCTCCTTCACCTGTCTGTAAGTCCATCATACACCTTCTCAGAGGGAACCTTGTTTTCTTGTTTTCTACGTATCATTCCTGAGCTATTCTCTACATGTACAAGTATGGATGTATATATCTTTCTGATTTCTGAGAAAATTTCTAATTTCTGAGAAAATTAATGTTAGCATGTTATATACACTATTGGCCCCCCTTTTTTTTCATTTTTAAAAATTGAAGTATAGTTGATACACAATTTTATGTCAGTTTCAGGTATACAACATAGTGATTTGACAAGTTGTACTATGCTATGCTCACCATAAATGTAGCTACTATGAGCCACCATTCAATGTAATTATTTATAATACCATTGACTATATTTTCTATGCCATACCTTTTATCCCTGTTACTTATTCATTCCATAACTGGAAACCTGGAAACCTGACATACAGATGACCACTCCCCTTCACCCATTTTGCCCATTTGACATCTTTTAAAAAATTTAACAATATATATTGGAGGTTTTCTCATACTAGGTCATGTAGAATTGTCTGACTTTTAATAATGACCGCCTATTATTTTATTAAACGTCTACAGAGTAATATATTTAATTAATCCTTTATGATAGACATTTAGAAAAATGGGCAAAAGATATGAGAATGAATTAGATGTC
Source organism: Mellivora capensis (assembly GCA_004024625.1). NCBI lineage: Eukaryota > Metazoa > Chordata > Mammalia > Carnivora > Mustelidae > Mellivora > Mellivora capensis. Next base: position 30,342 of record PISX010013292.1, on the reverse strand, counting down.
ATGAAATAAAGGAAAATAGGTCAACCATTCATGATGGAAATTATACAGTGTTAATGTGAAATTGTGAATGTCTGGTAGGTTGACAAGTACTCTCATGCACAGTTGATGGAAATATAAATAGGTTAAACTTTTATAGATGTTTTAACCATAATTAAAATGATCTTAACTTTTCACCCAACACTTCTATTTTTAACACACAGTTTAGAGAAAAACTTACACAAGGAGGTTTATAAATGGTTACTCAGTGTAGCATAACTGATTGAAAAGTAAAATCATTTTCAGTGGTTTTTAGACTATATTTATAGACCAAATGATAGAACAAGGGAAAGAGAAGCTAAAGCTCAAGAAAACACAACTTTCACTTTTGCTTAGTGAAAGCTTTTTTGATGAGAGTTTAGCAGAGCAAAAAGTCAACAGTGTAAAAAAAACAAGTGGATTAGATTGCAGGAGAAATTGATTTATGCTTTCCTATCTTTCTAAAATCCACTAGTTGCCAAATATATATCAACCTAGCTAGTTTGGGGGTATGTGCATCTGACTTTACTTCCCACCCAGGGAACTGGAAAGTCTTCCCACTGAATAAGTTGTAGTCATATTGAACACAATATTTAGGGGGAGAAAAGTCATGAAAAAAGAATAAGAAAGAAATGCTACTTTTTAAAAGAAATTCACTTTTGTCATTGGTCTAGTCTTCACAAACTGCCCAACTCCCAGTAACTCCACCAAAAGGGCCTATTCCAAACCCAATGGCTCCTTATTCCAGCATTTGAGGTCTACTGGAAAAATCACTCTCCTGGGATTCCTAAGGAATCTTGTTCTTTCTTTGCTCCTCATGGCCTATGTGACTGAGGGCAGCTTTTTGAACTTTGTAGGTTCTTAGTTTATTCATTTCTAAAATGAAACTGTATGGTCAATTAATCTTCAACAAAACAGGAAGGAACTTCCAATGGGAAAAAAAAGATAATCTCTTCAACAAATGGTGTTGGGAAAAGTGGACAACAACACCCAAAAGAATGAAACTGGACCACTTTCTGACATGATACACAAAAATTAATTCAAAATGGATTAAAGACCTAAATGTGAGACACAGGCAGTCTGTGTTAGCAACTTCTTTCCAGATTTGTCTCTTGAGTCGAGGAAAACAAAACCAAAAATAGGCTGTTGGGACTTCATCAAAATACAGAACTTCTGCAGGGTGAAGGAAGCAATCAGCAAAACTGAAAGGCAACCTATGGAATGGAAGAAGATATTTGCAAATGACGTACCTAATAAACAGTTACTATCCAAAATATATGAAGAGTTTATACAATTCGACACCCAAAAACCAAATAATCCAATTACAAAATGGGCAGAAGATGTGAATAGACACTTTTCCAAAGGAGACATATTGATGACCAGCAGACATATGAAAAGATGCTCAACATCACTCATCATCAGGGAAATACAAATCAAAACCCCAATTGGATATCACCTCACACCTGTCAGAATGGCTAAAATCGACAACATGAGAAACAACAGGTGCGGGGAAGGATGTGGAAAAAGGAGAACCCTCTTGCACTGCTGGTGAGAATGTAAACTGGTGCAGCCTCCCAGAAAATAGTATGGAGTTTCCTCAAAAAGGTAAAAATACAACTACTTTTATGGTCCAGCAGTTGCACTGCTAGGTATGGACCCAAAGAATACAAAAACACTGATTCAAAGAAATACATCCACTCCCATGTTTATAGCAGCCAAGTTATGAAAACAACCCAAACTGATGGGTGGATGAGGAGGATATGGTGTGTGTGTGTATGTGTGTGTGTGTGTACGCACACACACACACACACATAATGGGATATTATTCAGCTATATAAAAGAATGAAATTTTGCACATATGATTTCACTCATATGTGGAATTTAAGAAACAAATGAGTAAAGGGAAAAGAAAAGAGAGAGAGAGGCAAACCAAGAAACAGACTCTTAACCAAAGACAACAAACTGATGGTTACCAGAGGGGAGGTGGGGTGGGGGATGGGTTAAATTGGAGATGGGGATTAAAGGGGGCCCTTGTTGTGATGTTCACTGGGTGTTGTATGGAAGTGTTGTATTACTATATTGTACACCTGAAACTAATCTTACACTGTAAACTGGAATTTGAATAAAAACTTTAAAAAATAAAATGAAGTCTAGATGACCACTAAATTTTCTTTTAGATTTGACATTCCTTGATTCTGGCTTCTCATTTACTTTCAAGAGGAGATAAGTCCTAAGGGAGGTAATTTTATCCACTGTATGAGCAGATTTTTCGTTGTACTGAAACAGTTTGAGATTATGTTTTCTGCATGCCCATGGATTCTGGATAGGAGAGAAACCCTAAAATATGATTATCTCAACACATATTTTCCCTTCAGTTTAAGATCATTAACTAAATGTAAATCAACCAATATCCAAAATAAATGACATTATTCATGTTTCATAGTTTGGTTTAAAAAGTTGTCTTGAGGGAAAGCCATACAATGGAGGCAGATTACACAGCAAATACCCACCTACTTGAGGATCCAGATCTGGCTCAGGAATTTTTTTTTTAAAGATTTTATTTATTTATTTGACAGACAGAGATCACAAGTAGGCAGAGAAGCAGGCAGAGAGAGAGGAGGAAGCAGGCTCCCTGCTGAGCAGAGAGCCCGATGCGGGGCTCGATCCCAGGACCCTGGGATCATGACCTGACCCGAAGGCAGAGGCTTTAACCCACTGAGCCACCCAGGCGCCCCTGCCTCAGGAAATTTTTCATAGTGCAGTCTGATTCTGTTTTATGTACATCCCTGTATTTCATTCCCATATCGATTGTCTACTGGCCAACAGTGGGATTCAAGACATCCAATAGATGTCTAAGTTCAAACCAGGTCTCATTTAATTTAGCTTTATCCTTAGGCAATCTAATTGTATTTTCTCGGGTTGAGGCTTTGGGTACTGAATTTTCAGACAATGGTTTATATCATAATAGATCACTAGTATGAGTCATTCTATGTTATAATCAGGACACAGTCCAGAACACTAAGTTTTCCTCACTGCTCATGATGGTCACAAAAGAGTTCAAAATGAGAATCAAATTGGTGACAAATATCTAAAAAGAAGATAAGAAAGGATAAACAATCCTTTCCCTTCTTATTTTCCATTGTTTTAAAATGAGTTAAATTTGAGTAAGAGCAAAATAACATAAATTAACCTAAAGGCTTAGAAGTTTTGTAAAATACACATCTATTTTCCACAAACCTCCTATGGATTGACAACACAGTCCTTTAATATGTTCCAATCTTGAGAGTTTACTGTTTTTATTCTGGGAAGGAGGTTTGCTGGACCTTTGTGTTATCTACAGTCTGGGATTCTAATAAATTTGGCTGCAGGGCTAGACACAGTATGTGTCATTTCAGCATGTTCTGCTGACTGCGTATTTGGCCCCTTGGGTGCACATGACACCTGAGTGCAGACTTAGAGCTGAGAAGCAGCAGGCAGAGCACATGATATGCCACACACAGGACTGTAGTCATTTCTGGGCACTCTTTGCTCACATGATGACAATGAGCGTACTTAAATGTGAAGAATATTGACTATTTTTTAGTGCAAAACTCTGCTTCAGTAGTTAACCTGTTCTTCTGGAACTATGACAATTTCCACCTCCTTTCTTTCTTTTTTTTTCTGCCTACCTCCAAGGAATTTTCTTGGCTTCAAATACTTTCTTGAATCTTACTCTTAAATCTCTAGGCTTGGGAATCTCTGCTCTCTAAATCAGATACCACATGCCACTCACTTGTTATAAATTGTCATGGTGAAATGTTAAAATTACAATTTATATCTATTTTATGTATGTATGTATGTATGTATGTATGTATATATTACATACATTATAATGGTATGTAATTAAACATTTTGCTTTTGTGTCTATGTATGTTCATATGTGTCTATATACCTATAAAGGTCGTAAGCCTTCAGAGGGAAGCAACTGCAATTTCGACCTATGTGTAATATACTGTAACATCAGGGGCACCTGGGTGGCTCAAGGGGTTAAAGCCTCCGCTTTCGGCTCAGGTCATGATCCCAGGGTCCTGGAATGAAGTCCCTCATCGGGCTCTCTGCTCAGCATGGAGCCTGCTTCCCCCTCTCTCTCTCTGCCTGCCTCTCTGCCTACTTGTGATCTCTGTCTGTCAAATAAATACATAAAATCTTAAAAAAAATACTGTAACATCAGGACCTGGGTATTGAGGAGAAATAGGGCAGGAATTTGTTGTGCCCCTAAAAATGATTCAGCTATTCAAGGTGTGGGTTTCCAGTTTATGCCTCAAACTTTCCAAAACCCCATACATCTTCATTTATTCAACAGATATTTGTTTAGTCCTTGCTTTGGACCAAGTACTGCCCTGGACACTAAGGATATAGCCATGAACAGAATAGAAGCATATATAGATCATATATTTTAGTGTAAGATCACTAATACACACATCATGTTTTCTGTCCCTATCTAAACATTCTCCTAATATTCCTAATACCATGAGCCAAATGTATTAAATATAAAAATTTAAGGTTATGCAGTAACTATAGAATTCTGTGCTTAGTACTCTACATATCACAAAAGAATAAAACATGATCTTTATAATTAAGAACTCACAATCAAGGGAAAAATGTGAAAAATTCATGAATAAAAATTTAGATAACCACAATTTAAAACTAAATCTAGATAAGATAAAGTGATGGCAATGATGATATAATAATGACAGTTAACACTTATTGAGCTGTTGTTAAGTGCCAGGCACATTGTAAATTATTTACACATAATATCACTGATACTTACAGAAGTGTTTAAGAGGTTGTGGTGTCTTTTTTCCTGCTTCCTCTTAAGTGGAAGCTAGAACTACACTTCTCTAAATGTCCTTCAGGTATGGTCCCAGGTTCCTGTGGGCCACAAGAGAAATTTGCATAGAGATTTAGAAGGTGGAAGCAAATCACAGACTCTACTTTCTAAAAGTCAGTGTGGGGTCCCAGACATTGCTGCAGCTTTCCTATGTGGTTGTGAATCCGCTAGCTCATCTTGTTGATGTGTAGCAGCCCCAGGCTGACAACTGCTGTCCACACCCGTCCCCACCCCATCCCAGGTCCTGTTGGATCTTCTGCTTTAGTATTTCTACTTGAGTACTTGAGCAACTCTGCAGACACAGGTTGTTCTGCAGGTCCCTTACGCCAGGTCGGAGGCTGTGAAAACTAGATGTGAATTCTCCTTTACCTTTGTGCATTCCTGTTCATCTGAATGGGTTCCAGTTTATCCTTACTCTATCCCACTCTCTCCAGTACAGCTTTCCTTCCTGACTGCAGGCCCTGACAACCATAGTGACTTCAGGTACAACATCTGATACAGGGGATGAGATTTTTCATAGGCTTTCTCACCAGCTCTCATAATTGTGTAATATTTAATCCTTATAATAAATTCCTTATTCTGTGTGGTTCTTCTCTGATCAAACCCTAACTGATTCAACCCCCAAATTCATTTTAAGGTAAATTCAAGTACTCCTTCTAATAATATTTCTGTTACCTTATAACATTAACTTAGTTCTCTGTAAGACTTGTAGATTTTAAATCTTAGTTAGGACTATACTGTCATCCTCTATAACTTATAAATGGAAGATATTACTTATACTCTGAAATAATTTCATATGTTTTCTGTTGCTCCAAACATAGGAATAAATAATTATTATTTCTCATAAGTAAATTAGATCCTACTCAGTAATAACTAATGCAAAAATGCATATATTATTGCTCATAGGAGACCTGGCTACACTGAAACACTAGAAAGGAATTGAGTGTGTTAGAGTGTAGGAAAATAAAACAAGAAACAAAAGAATGGGAAAAAAAAAAAGAACACAAAATGAAACAGCAGGGTAAGAAAAAAAAATTGTCCCTAAATCTAGAATTAGATCTAACTAATTAGAGTTCTGCATTGGTCTTTCTCCCCTCCCTTTTCTGAGAGCAGTCATCATATGTCATCATCTCTTCAGTATCCTTTATCTTGAATAAAGGATATAAAGATATCCTTTATTCTCCACCAACTTACCCTACTGCAGGTCAAACACACACACACACACACACACACACACACACACACACACAGAGTTACATTTAGGGAGATTTTGAAGTTTAGGGAAAATATAAAGCTATTAATAGAGTGATGACTCTCCTTTGTCTCTACTTTTAGCACCTTTATATATTACTTTTAATATCTTTGTGCCTGAAGCTGTATTTCAGTTTATGGAGTATTTTAAGGACAAGCCTGTCAAAACAAAATTGCACAGTTATCAAGCCTTGTATACGCCACTGATCAGCCCCCCAAAAATGCCGGTTTATGCCAGTTAAGAGAAAGAACTTTGCAGAAATTCTGGAGCAGAGTAGATTGAGGTTAAATGGGTCAATAAAACACAAAAGCAGGGAAAACTTCATTCTTATCACCTGTATAGAATCAGTATGTTAAAAATAGAAAAGCAACACCCACTCTAGATTTAAAGAGAAGGAATAACAAGTAGGGGATGGATGAGGAGAGTTAGAGTTAGAGGAATAGGGAAAACACAGCCACGACCAGTTAAACTACTAAATCATCTTCATTTATTCATATATGTAAAATGCTTCATTCATCCTGAGTACCATCATGGGTTGAGGCTACTAATCAAAATAAAATTCATGCAAATATATGTACATGATTTGCAGATGAGCCATGGCCTCCAGGTTTCTGGAAAGTTGCCAGTATTGTCCTTGATAAAGCCAAGTTTAGGCCCTTCCAAAGCTCTGAAATTGTCTTTTCTTTGTTAGAAATGCAGCTCATGAAGAGTGGTAAGGCGAGACAGTGAAGTAGGAAGCAGGGATGTTAGACCAGCTAAAATCTTTCAAAGAAGTATGCATACAGATCTTCTTTATACCACAGAAGAGTTCTGAGCTCTGGAATATTTATTATTTTCAGATGTGAAAAAGATTACACTGAAAACAAAACCTGTATGAGAAAATTTGTTATTAAGTTAGATTTTAAAATTATATTTGCTTAGAGAATGTGATTTTTGCAATTTCTAAGTATAAAAATAATTTTATAATTTCAAATTTGTCTCATTAATTCTACGGGATAGTGTTAGTTAGAACTGGGTTATCTTTTTGCTTAAATAAAGGACAGATACGGCAAACAATGATTGTATAACATTGGTTCCATATTGTTCTGGATTATTTGGAGATTTTGAAGGTGGTGATGCTGTTTTAGAGAATAGTGTATTTGTCAGGGAGAATATAAGGTAACTCAGTAGAAATTAAGATGAAGGAATTAATAAAGCTTATTAAAACTAAGTAAAAAGTTAATGAATATAGGGTACATTTTTCATTCAATCATTCCCTTACCCATCAAGTATTATTAAATACTATATTGAGGGAAGGTGCTAAGAGCATAGTGATACATCAGATACAATTCCTACCTTTAACATGCTAAAAGCCCAGTAGAAAAGATGGACAATTACATTCTAAGGGCATGTAGTGAAGGGCAGAACAGAAGAACAAATTCAAAGGAAAGAGCAAATCATTTTACATGATCTCCAAAGATGGCTACTACCAATTTCTTCCTTCCTTGCATATACTTGGTGTTCATCTTTCAAGAGGTAGAGTATCCTTTCCTGTCCTGCACTAGTCAGAGTTCTCCAGAGAAATATACATACATTCTATCTATCTATCTATCTATCTAATCACTAAGAATTTTTTTTAAGTTTTATTTATTTGACAGAACAAGAGAGCACAAGCAGGGGGAGCAGCAGAGGGAGAGGGAGAAGCAGGCTTCTTGCTGAGCAGGGAGCCCAATGTGGGACTTGAGCCCAGGACCCTGGGATCATGACCTGAGCCTAAGGCAGATGCTTAACTGACCGAGCCACCCAGGTGCCCCAGATATTTGTTTATTTTAAAGATCACTTGAACAATCCCACTTAGAGGCAATTTGAAGAATGAAAAAGAGTCTGTCTGAAAAACCGTAGGGAAATGAGCATTCTAGACAAAGGAATGGCAAATGCAAAGGCCCTCAGGTAGAAACACTTGGCAAATTCAACACAATGAGAGAATGTTAGTGTTGCTTGAGTACAGTAACCAGTCTCACTAAAGAAATTCATTATAAGGAATAGGCTCATGTGAATATGGTATCTGGTAAGTCAAGATCTGCACAGTGAATCAGTGAGCTGGAGAGCTAATAGTTTAGTTCTGTTGTGAGGGTTAGTAAGCTTGAGACCTAGAGAAAGCTGATGTTTCAGTTTGAGTCTGAGAGCAGGAGAAAAGGTTGATGTTCCATTTCGAAGGCTGTCAGATAGGAAGAACTTGTTCTTACTCATAAGCGAGTCACCCTTTTTTGTTTTATTCAGACTTTTAACTGATTGGATGGGGCTCATTCTTATTAGGAAGAGTAATCTGCTTTACTCATTTATGTGTTAATCTCATCTAAGCATACACTTACAAAAACATCTAAAATAATATTTGATCAAATTTCTAGGCATCCTGTGGCCTCTTCCAAGTTGTCACTCAGCACTCAAGAAACTGAGTTTCTCAGCAGCACACAGAAATCTGGGAGAACACAGCTTTATTTTTGCCTGTGGGCTCAGTGGGATCATTTCCCAAAGACTGAGTACATGGCAGGATTAGGGATGAGTTTTTATGGTTACGGGTGATGGGGGATGGTAAGGGGACGTTTTTCGGGGTTTCTCAGGGCTAATTTGCCTCCTTTATGTGGAAGTATGATCTATACAGAAGCGTCTCAGGAGAGTGCCAAGTCATCCCAGGAACTTGTTTTCTTTTCTTAACCAAGCAGGTCGGCCATTTGGTCTTTTCTTTCACTTCAGCAGGAGCAATGGAGAGCAGCAAGCAGCAGACAGGAAGGGGCTGAAGCCTGGGGGTCTCTATCCGCCTCACCAATTCCATTCGGAGTCTAGACTTTAAGAGGTCCAGTATTATTCATGTTCTCTCTTGAAACCAGCAGCCACATAAAAAAGCTTAGCCTGAACCCACACTACTATTAGAAAGCCCTTGCTAGTCACATTGAGTGGCCACCTAAAAATGGGCCAAATCACTAGACATTTGAGTAAAGCTTTATTTGTCCTTTTAGCCCTGGGCCAACCACCCAGGCCTCCAAGCTGAATGCTGCTGAGCAAATGACTGCATATGCAGCAAAGAACCACCCAGCCGAGCCTATTAAAACCAAGACCTTTGAGAAGTAATGAATTATGGTTTGTTACGCAGCAATAGGTAACCAAAACAGGACTGAAGGCCTCTGGTCAGCAAAAGCTTCCCAAAGGTCATATTTAAATTAAGTGTAAAGACTGTGTTGGAATTGTTTAGACAAGCAATGAAACCAGAAAAAGTGAATAGTGTGTTCCAAAGGCACAGACACAAGAGGAAACACAGTATTTTGGGAACTGCAAGTCATTTAGTATTGGTGAAATACTCTACTTATCTCGTTCAGTAATTACAGAGTTTCCACGTGTGTAGGATTCTATTTTAGGTCTTAGGGATTCAACAGAGAACAAGTTTGTCTTCAGTTTTGTGGAGCTTATGTTCAAGAGAGGGTGAGAGATAAAGGTGAACTAACAAAGAAGATGGCATCAAATAATGGTGAATGCAGTAAAGGGATGACAAGGTTCAGGGAGAACTGTGCAAGTGTATGCATGTATGTATGTGTGTATGTGAGAGATTTATCTTAATGGGGTAGTCACAGAGGTCTTATTGTGAAGGCGACTCAATGTGAAAAATGAGAAAGAACCTGTGTGACAAAGAGGAGGGAAATGAGCCCTCTGGACCAAGGAGTAGCAAGTGTAAAGGCCCTCTGGTAGAAGAACCTGTCAAGTCTAAAGAAATGAGAGAATGTTAGTATTGCTTGAGTAGACCTACCAAAGAGAAGAGTGTCAAGAAGACATGAGCAAGGAAGGATAAACTTGTTGATGCAATTCCTTTTAGGAATGCATCAATATTTAGGACATGAGGACATGGGAAAAGAGTTTGGCTTTTATTGTAATGGCTGTTAGAAATATGGGAATGTATTAGTATTCTATAGCTGCTGTAAAAAATTATCACAAATTCTTAAAACAATGCACATTTATTATCTTAATAGTTCTTGGAATCAGAAGTCTGAAATGAGTTTCACTGGACTAAAATCAAGATATCAGGAAGGCTCTGATTCTTTCTGGAGTCTCTTCAGGAAAATCTATTTCCTTCCCTTTTCCAGTTTCTAGGGACCACCTGTATTCCTTGCCTATGGCTGCTGCTTCCATCTTCAAAGCCAGTAGGGTAGCATCTTCAGATATCTCTCTGGCTTGTACTCTTCTTTCTCTCACATGTGATTGCATTGGGCCCACTCAGATAATACAGGAAAATCTCCTCAAGGTCAGCTGATCAGCAACAGTCCTTGTTATTTAATTGTGGACTTGCTACAACTAATTAAATAAGATTTGCCATTAAATGTGAACATTTATGTGAACAAAAATGTATTTTGTTTATTCAATTCCAACTTGGTAATAAGTAGGTATATAGCAATGCAGTTATACAAATAGCCATATCATACCATGAAAAGATAAAGAAATTCAGTAAAGGCATCTTGAATGCCTTTGAACATTATTCTGACATTTTCTAGACAAAACTCTATGTATTATTATTATACAATACCATATGTATTATTTATTCTACACATATCATCCTTTATAAGGTTTTAATCTATATTGAGATTTTTTATAGATTATCTTTCTTGAATTCTTTTCCTTCTTCTTATTTTTCTTCTTCCCCTCCCCCTCCTCTTCCTCTTTCCCCTTCTTCCCGAGGAGGGGCAAGAGGAAAGACAGACTCTTAAGGCCAGTATGGAGCCTGACACTGCGTACAACCCTGAGATCATGACCTGAGCTGAAATCAGGACTCAGATGCTTAACCGACTGAGCCACCCAGGCGCTCCTATCTTTCTTGAATTCTTACAGTTACAATGAGAAAAGTGTTTCATTCCAGCTTATACAAATTTATTTCACTAAAAAGAAGCTTAGATATAGGTGAAAAAGAAAAAAAAGTATTTTTCTTCTGTATGACCACCAGAATGTGGAACATTATAAACAATGCCATCAAGTTTTCAATGAGAAAATACTAATTCAACTCCCCTTACCATTAGTCTTGCCTAATTAATTTTTGTTACATCAGAACTTGAGCTAGCAATCTGCTTGCAGGAAGTCATCCGCTTGCTGGAAGTCACCAGTCATCTCTGGACCGGAGGTGTTTTCGAAATCCCAGTGGAGTTCTCTGATGCTCTTCGGCGCTGTTGGCTTATATGCTGGAAGCACTGTAAACGTAAATCTATTTATTTCAGTATGAGGTGTTAACAACAGGTAATACAATCTTTTACTGAGACAATCATTCTTTTGATGCTTCCTCTAAAAAACAGTTTCTTGGGCTGCCTAGATGGTGCAGTTGGTTAAGCATGTGACTTCTGGTTTAGGCTCAGGTCACGATCTCATGGTTGTGAGAAGGAGCCTCACTGCAGGCTCCGTGCTCAGTGCATAGTCTTCTTGGGATTCCCTCTCTCCCTCTCCCTCTGCCCCCCCTGCTCAGGCTCTCTCTCTCTCTCTCTCTGAAATAAATAAATATTAAAAAAACCCCACAGTTTCTTTTCTACAGTTTATATAGCATGCCCTTTAGGTCAGAGTGTATATGGAGGGAGGTAGCAGGGACCACTTGATGATGATAAGACATCAATATGTCTTATCTTCAATATGAAGATAAGATGATACGATAGACTTGATTCATTTTATAAAAGTCACAAAAATAGCAGAACTAAGGAGACTAGAATTGCCTATTTGGGCATAATTCAGAATTCCTCAGAGAGAATCAGGAGAATGATTACCCTGAGTATGCAAACATATTATGAACACTGATGGCATTGAAAAACCTGCAGAGCCTCTGTGCCGTCTAGTAAAATGTGTGTTATATATGCCACCAGCTGAGAAGGGTATTATAAATGTAGAAACAAAATCTTTAAAGAATCAATTTGTTCTAGTAACCTATGCCAGGCTTTGCATAAGAACATGAGAATGCTTCAATTCATCCTGAAAGCATGTATGATTGTGGAAACATGTTCATATTAATAATATCTTACTTGTACATAATTGACCCAGATGAGGCTCAGCTCCTTTTTGATTTGACAGCTCTTCCTGTACTGTTAGTGTGACAAATCGAGTGCCTCTCTCTCACACAATGGTGTTGATCTAATTAACATATAGAGAATACCAAAGCCACCTAATTATTTCTAGCCACTTCTCTCTTAGAAAGTGAAAAAAAAAAGTCACCATTCCACAGGAGAGTGAAGGTTTAAAAGACATCTAAACAGTTTTATAATTCTCAGTTTGGGAAAGGCAATATCAAAAAGATTAATGAGAGGATGTTAGTCATTATAATCAAGATATGAGCATAAGTTATAGGTAAATTATTATAGTCTTTATTACTGTTAATTTGTTAATCAGAGTGACAATATACTAAAATATAATAGCAGAAGATAACATAATAAAATAACTTTGGTTCTTTCAGAGGTGAGAAACTTTTATTGTTTATTAACAAATTTTTTTCAAGACTGATGAGAAGACTTAACAAGATCTCAGGTGAGAGAATTCTGTTGAGTTAGGGAAACTCTGTTCCCTGGGTAGACTACAGAGAATAATTTATTATCCTTTAAAAAAAAAAAAGATTAAATCCTTCAAGACTAATTTTGAATTAACAGTCTTCTACTTTTTATTGTAACAAATCTTTAATGATTTGAATAGAAGTCCATATAAGGCTTTCACTACTGGTTTTAAAATACTAACTTATCCACATAAGAGGGTACGTATAATATGTTGGACTTTCTACTTTAATTATAAGGATTACTCATTCATTAAGACTAACCCAATCTTTTTTTCTTTTTTAAAGACTTATTTATTTGCAAGACAGAGAACATGTACACACAGGTGGGGGGAGGGGCAGAGAGAGAGAATGACAAGCAGACTCTCAGATGAGCCCAGAGCCTGACATGGGGCTTGTTCCCACAACTCATGAGATCATGGCCTGAGTCGAACCAGGAGTCTGACACTTAACCCACTATGCCACCATGCAGTGCCCCTTAACTCAAAGTCTTAAAGTCAATTAAGGATAGTGGAAGTTATATTTATTTATTTTTGGAAATTACATTTAAATTGATCCTTCAGAGCAACACAATCAAAATTGATATCAAATATGTGTCAAAGAGATCAGTTTTACAATTTTATCAAGATAGAGTAAGTGTAGTAAGTTAATTCACATAATTTGCCACAGTCTCCCATTCACAAGAAGAGGTATTTTAAAAGACATCAGTATTATAATTCAACTTAGTTTAATACATATGCTTATATTCCTATAACCTTAACTAACATTAAAATAATAGTAATATTTCCCATAAACCTAGCAAAGGAAATTTAGCAAGCTCTAAATGACTATATTTGTCATATAAGACTATATTCAGGTGTTACACAAAATAGGCTGGCTGTGCTAGAATGTGAAAATGACCAGAAATTCTTTTACTCCTTTATGAACCCTGCCTCTTGTAATGTGACTTTACAGCTCTGTCCATTAAGAGTTGGTATCCATTTTTCCAATTCTTGAATATGGACTTGGTCATCTGACTTGCTTTCAGCAAATGGATATGATCGAAGGTGGCATAAGATGAGGCTGGAAAAACATTGCACTGGAATTTCTCTGGCTGCCTTTGGGTATTCTGCCACAACTGAACGAGTCCATGTCGATGTGCTGGATGATGGGAGACACATGCCAAAACTATCCCCATCACCCTAGCGCATAATATCAAACCAACTGCCGGATATGTGACTTAGGCTATGTAAAAACGTCTAGCACTAGACAGCTAGCCCAGAGAAGAAGAACAGGCCAGGCAAACTACAGAATCATGAAAAAATAACAAATGTTTATCTTTTAAAGCAAATTTTTATTTCACATAGCAAAAGCTAACTGATACAAAAACTGGTACCTGAAATAAAACCTAAAATAAATGATAATGGCTTTGAATTCAGGCCATGGATGGAGGCAACTTTTTGTAAAGGCTGGAAAAATGGTGAACAAGGTGAGGTCATAGTGGGACATTTGGCAACACTTTCATCTGCAGGAGCTTGGATGATAAAAAATGTACCCAAAGAACTTGTGGATCTATTTAAGGACATTTTTGTATGGAATGCTAAAAATGTCAGTTGACTTCTTTTAGTTGAACTTAGTAAAATATGGAAAGCAAGATGAGCTAAAAAATGAATAGTTTTGTTTATAAGAATTTAGAAGAAATGAAAAGTCAAACCATGATTTGCTATGTTAAAAAAAGAAAATTGTGTTTTGTCTTCAGCTGCTAAAAATTCACAAAGTAGGAAATAGCCTTAAATGTAAAGATAAAATCAAAGGTGTGAGTAGAAGACCCTCTGTAATAATTTCTAGGTTTAAGTTAGACAAAAGAGACCTTAGAGAAATACTATAGACTCTTAATACTCCTGAGGGCATTTTTCTTCCACAGCAGCCCAACAGGGAAAAAGCGGAGAGGTCTGTCTTGAAAAGAATTAGACGTAAATTTTAGGAGTAGAGAATTTTAGTAATGACACAGAGCTGTGAATGAGGTTCATGGGTAACCCAAGAAGTTTTTCAGATGATTATACTTAAAAAAAAAAAAAAAAAGAGTTGCAAGTTTGGGCTAAAAAGTGACTGCAATAATTCAAAAAGCACGATTTCTAGGAGCATAACATTCTATGGCTAGAAATCATAATGAGAGGATGTCTGGGTGGCGCAGTCCATTAAGCGTCTGCCATCAGCTCAGGTCATGATCCCAGGGATCTGGGATGGAGTCCCGCATCTGGGTCCTTGTTTAGCAGGGAGCCTGCTTCTCCCTCTGCTTGCCACTCCCCCTGCTGTGTGTGCTCTCTCTCTCTCCCTCACAAATAAATAAATAAAATCTTTTAAAAAAATCAGGATGAGAATCATGACCATTTCTTGTTTAAAGATATGGAAATCCAGAGGTGGAGTCAAGAGACTCAGAGAATAGTGAACAAGAAAAATTACTCTCAAGCAGAGGTGGACTCTAATCACAGAACATTCCCAGACCCATATTAGGGGAACCTTTTAATGTGTGACTGTATGTATTTCAGAATTGGTACAAATGAATGACTGCTCTGTGCCTCTCATTCCTCTCATTTTTGATTAGAGGCAACTATTGTGGTTATTTTGCTCCCATCTCACTCTTTCATATTAGGTTAATTGGCAGCAGACAATTTATGTTTTTAGTTCACAATTGTCTGGGTGAAGAACATATGTACCCAGTAAGCCACATCCATATCTAGGCTAGAGGCAGATCATGAGAACCTGGACTTCAAGCCAGATGCCATAAATGGGAGTGATTTTTGGCATTTGTGAAGGGTGAACATATTTTACACAAAGGAAGAATAATTTGTGGTCAGAAGGCAGTCTGTGGTAGATTATAAAAATTGTTGCAAATGTTTCATCTGTTTAACATATCTCTACAATTTAATTTTATTTGTCCTCCCATCAGGAGGTTGAGTTTATTTCTTTTTTTCTTAATTCTTTTTAATTTTAGAATTAGAGAGCATGAGTCGGGGAAGGGGCTCAATCCCAGAATCCTGAGATCATGACCTGAGCCAAAACCAAGAGTTGGATGCTTAATCCATTGAGGCACCCAGGTACCTGTAGAGTTTATTTCTTGAATCCAGCTCTTAAATCTGGGCTTGGTAATGTGACTTGCTTTAGCCAATGAGATGTTACAAACAGGACAGAAGCCAAAGCTCTAAAGGACTTGAATATTGGAACTTGATCCTACTTGCTGTGGTTGAACCTTTGCAATTAACACCATGTGACCAAGCCCAGGTTACTCTGTTGGATGATGATCACCAAATCATCTCCATCACCCCAGGTAACATTGTTGAGCCAACTGGCTGAGGCCATCTGAGACCATTCAGCTTTAGCTGAGAGTCCATATAAAACAAACAAACAAACAACAAAAAAAAACCCCACACTCCCAGAAAACCCCCCAAAACAAAAAAAGCCAAAAACCAAACAAACAAAACAACTGCTCAGCTAGTCCATTATTTCAAATTAAATAATAAAATTACTGTTGTTTGAAACCACTAATTTTTGAGGTGGTTTGTAATCCATTAATAGCTAACTAATAGACTGTATTACTTACTGTGAAAAGATCTAAAAGAAGATGCACAAAACCAAAATTAACAAGCTAATCGAATTCAGTGAGTTACCTAGATTAAAAGGAATATTACAAAACTGAGGATACTTACATTTCCTCCATTATTATTTAGCAAATATTAAATATTTCAAATAAACTTTCATAGCCTATTTAATGATTATTAGTTATTAGCCTAATGGTTATTTATTTACTTACCTATATTTTAAAGATTTTATTTATTTGACAGAGAGAGACATAGCAAGAGAGGGAACACAAGCAAGGGGTGTGGGAAAGGGAGAAGCAGGCTCCCCAGGGAGCCCGATGTGGGGCTCAGTCCCAGAACCCTGGGACCATGACCTGAGCTGAAGGCAGCCACTTAACAACTGAGCCACCCTGGTGCCCTTAGCTTAATGGTTATTTAAAAGTTGTCTAGGGGCGCTGGGTGGCTCAGTGGGTTAAAGCCTCTGCCTTTGGCTCAGGTCATGATCCCAGGGTCTGGGAGTGAGCCCCACATCAGGCTCTCTGCTCAGTGGGGAGCCTGTTTCCCCCTCTCTCTTTGCCTGCATCTCTGCCTACTTGTGCTCTCTAATTAAAAAAAAAAAATTTGTCTAGAAATCAACCTTTAGCATCACAGTTTGTTTTTTTCTGAACATGTAGAGGATTCTTTTTCTTTAAGGGACAGTATATTTAAAGCATAAATATCCAGGTTTTTACTTATCTCCTTTACATTTAAGAAATCATATAATTTATTAATCTCTTCCTGAGGAAGCAAAGGTATACCAATTTGTTTTCTCAGGAAGTACTCAACATACAATGAAAGAATTTCATCACACTTTTGATCATGCTAGGGAACTTTTGTTTCCTACAGAATGTGTCATTTTTCTTAACATTAAACCTTGGGTATTGAGACTGGATGAGACTGTGTAAGCTAGCGAGTTGTGGGGTATGAAATTTATGGTTAAATTCTACCTATTTTTTTCCATATTAAAAAAAAAGTGTAGACTTTTACAGATATCTTAACAGAAGATAATGAAGCTTCACATAAGCCAACAGATCATCCCTATTCCATCTACCTTCTTATGTCAACACACTTTTCAGGCTGCTTTAAATAAATGTTGAAATCAAAGCAAGACCCCTTGCTCTCTAAACCATGCCAAATCTGTTTCTCTTTCTTTATTTATAAACGTTTCCATTCTTTGACAATAGAACTGTGTGAGTGTGTTTTAAGATTTTATTTTTAAGTAATCTCTACACCCAACGTGGGGCTTGAACTCACAATTCTGAGGTCAAGAGTTGCATGCTCTTGACTGAGCCAACCAGGTGCCCCAACAATAGGACCGTTTTAATTAGATATTCCTATATTACATAAAAATGAGGTTTTTATATTCTATAAGCTTTTAAGAAAACTTCCAAAATAAAGTGACATTTGGTCAACAAAGTACAATTTTGGACCTTGGGTTTGACACTAAAGCCCTTCCTCTGTAACGATGACAGAGAAGCTTTTCTTAGTAATAAGAAACAACATACAGAAGTGATAGTATTTAGCGACTTAATGATAGATGCTTATAGAAAGGCAGAGTAAAGTAGGAACCAAAAATGGTTCCCATATTCTTGACTTTAGCAACTTAACAGGAAATTTTTGCTGTTATTCATGGGAAGGGAAAATGAAGAAGGAAAAGGTTTAAGGGATACAGGAGATAAAAACTCAGTTACATTTTAAATGCTTGTGATACATCCAAATAGAGATATCAAGTAGGGAGATGGATATATGAGTCTGGATCTCAGGAGAAAGTTCAGAGCTGGATGTATAAATTTGGAAGAGTTAATAGCTAACAGCGTAGATGAGATCATTCAAAGAGAGAGTTTAAGGAGAGACCACAATGAGACTTAAAACTGAGCCCTGGGAAATAGTTTGATAGAAACCCTCAGAAGATCAAGTATTTGGAAGCTCCTATATTTTCATTTAAGACACTGACATACTCAAAGAAATTCTATGGGAGATGAGAAATATGTACTAGGATCAGTCTACAATGATGTTTATCACAATAGTGAAAAACAAAAAGGAATGATTTACCTTCCTAAGCTGGAAAGAAATTGAGTAAATTGTGAATATCCTAATGATATAATTCAATTAAGAGTGTAAAAATCTCATTATAGTATAATTATTTAGCATGGAAAATTGTTGATAACATATTAAGAAGGAGAAGCAGACTATGAAATATGTATAATAAAATACTGTTTAAAATAAATAGAAACACAAAATAATAAAGAGTAGAAGTACACATCAAAATATTGTATGGTTATTCCTTGACAGTGTGAATGTAGATATTTATGTGATTTTTTTCCCCTTTGTTTTGTAATAAAGGTTTACCACATTGAATATAATCATGGTTGGAAAAAAAGTTATCTGAAGCATTAAAATGGAAAATAATCATATACTAAACAATACTAGTAGAGGATATATGGGTGGAAATTTTTGTGAAAATAGCATTATAATTGTTAGGTGTTTAGTTTTTGGTGGGTGCTATGCTCTGCTAAGTGTTTTATGTGGATTATCCATGTAATTCTTATAAAAATCATGTAAGATGGAACTGTTATTTTTTTTAATTTAAAAAATAATTCATTAAGATTTTATTCTTTAGAGTACTTTTATGCTCACAGTAAAATTGAGAGGAAGGTCCAGAGATTTTCCATATTCCTCATGCCTCCAACCCCTGTAGTCTCCTCCTTTATCAACACCCTCCACTAGAGTGGTACCTTTGTTACAATTGATGGGCCTCATTGACACACCATAATCATGCAACGTCCATAGTTTGCACTATGGTTCACTCTTCCTGTTGTACATTCTGTGGGTTTGGATAAATGTATAATGACCTGTATCCATCAGTATAGTACCATACAGAATATTTCCACTGCCCCAAAAATCCTCTGTGCTTTGCCTATTTATCCTTCACTGCTCCCAACCTCCAGCAACCTCTGATCTTTTTACTGGCTCCATAGTTTTGCCTTTTCCAGAATGTGATATAATTGGAAATACAGTTTGCATCCTTTTGCTCTATCATTAAGTGATATGAATTTATAGTTCCTGTCATGGCTTGGGTGGTAACATTTTACTGTCTAGATATCCTACAGTTTGTTTATCTGTTCACCTATTGAAGGACATTTCAGTTGCTTCCAAGTTTTGGCAATTATGAATAAAGCTGATATAAACATCTATGTGCAGGTTTTTGTGTGGACATGTTTTCAGCTACCAAGAAGTACAATTGCTGGGTCTTGTGGTAAGGGTATGTTCAGTTCTGAAAGCTATCACCGAACTGTCTTCCAAAGTGATGTTACCATTTTGCATTCCCACCAGCTACTATATCAGCTTTTAACAGTTGATAGGCATGGGGCTTAGAGAGGTTATGTTACTTGACCAATACCACACAACTACTAAATAGGAAAGCTGTGATTTGTGTGCAAACATATTTAGTTCCGGAGAACTCTGTTATTCAGGATACAAGTCCAGGGGGAGTGAGAGTCGTCTAATTCCTGAGGATTACCTAATTTCTCCGACAAAACAAGCTGTATCTATATCAGAATCCAAGTAAGCATCCATGAAGAAATGATGACTAGTATTTAACAGATCAGTACTTACCTATGAGCTTCTTTTTTTGACCTTAATCATATAGCACTGGGTGTTATACGCAGCCAATGAATCAATCAAAAACTAATGTGCATCAAAAACTAATGATGTCCTATATTTTGGTTCATTGACTTAAAATTAAAAAATCATAACTATAATTTCAGATATGAAAATATATTTGGGGATATGGACTAACATGATGAAAACTATTTTTTGAGGACAATGAGAGTATAGAAGTAACCTCAGAGATAATCTGATCTAACAGCATCATTTTAGACCAGAACATTCAGCCCAAAGAGAAAAATCTGGCTAATGATAGCATCTGAAATAGAAACGCCCCATGCTGGAGCTCTTTTCTTCAGCTGACTTCAAAGTGTGATCTAGGGGCCCGTGAGACCTTTGCCAGGATCCATGAGGTCAAGACTCATTCCACAGTATTACCAACATGTTATTTGCCGTTTTCACTCTCATTCTCTTATGAATTTATGATAGTGTTCCGGAGGCTACATTGTGTATGACTTCATAACAGATTGAAACCAAAAGCAGATATGTGAATACAGCCAGACAATTAATCTAGACAATAAAGATAGGTTCAAAAAGTAAAACAATATCACTCTTCTCAATTATATGTATTTTTGTAAAAGAGCACACTTTTTCATAAAAATGTATCCATGTCAACATGCAATGTTTATTTTTATTTTGATTAGTAAGCATCTCAAAATTTTCTCAGTTTTAATTTCTAGTATAGCAAATATCAATGGGTATGTACTTTGGGGTCCTCAATAGTTTTTATTAATTTAAATTGGTCTTAAGGTCATAAGTTTGAAAACTGCTTTATTAAAGAATATTTACTTACGGTGTTTTTAAGCTCTGTTCCTATTAGGAAAATGGTATTAGTTTTAAAAATATTAAGATATTTAACATTCAGTTTAATAAAAATTAATAAACAACACTAAATAAATATTAATACATTTACTAATAGTTAAATATTTAATGTTTCAAATTTCTATACTAAAATTTTTTCTTAATATTTTTGTATTTGTGACCAAGAAAAGACTGCTGTACTGTAGTGAAATTTATATCTACAAATCCCATATTTCAATGTTTAATCATGCTTTTCAATGATTAAATTAAATCTTACATTAAGTGCATTTTTTTCTTATTTTCCTACAGAATATTTCAGCACAGAAAGCAATTTCATAACCTTAGTTAGATTACTTCTCATCTTTATTACTAATTTAAATCATATTTCTCAAAGTTAAAGAAGCATATTGTTTCAGGAAAATTAGATGCTTTCCCTTGGTATTATGGCACGCTTAAAATATATGCTAATATTGCAGTGAGAATCATTATTGGGTTTCTCTATATAGCACTGAAAGGAAAACAATTAAAATTGCTTTAGAGTATCAATAATTCATGAGGGAAAAGTCTATCCCTACTAGACTATGTCTTAAAAAAATCTTAGTGAGACAAGAGGGAGCCTCCTTAATCTCTCCCAGGAGAGAAGCCCTTCCCTCCACTTTATGAGGGAGTTCATTTCAAGCTGCCCTTGGGCTTCTGTAATAGCTATAGATCTTACTATTCTTAATCTGTCTTCTCCAGCATCTTATAAGTGGAAATGAAACCTGCACAAGAAGCCACTTTTAAAAGTAAATACATACATGCATACTTGCATGCGTGCATGGCGAATACCTTCTGTAGTTTTCGACAAACCAGCATAGTGCCAAGCATGATGCCCTCCATGGTGCAAGAACCAGTAGGTAGCCAGTGAGACCCCCCATCCCCATCTATGCTGTAGACATCCCATCGCTCCAGCTCTTCTTAAATCTCCCACTTGCTTGAAACCTGGGGCTTTCTAAATGATTTCCAGGCTGGCTGCCATATCTGATTTTTAATAGGACTCTCTAAAGTGAACTATAATTTGAAAATACGTAATCAAGGACACTGTGGGATTCTCAGCTTTAGGCAATATGTTCTGTAGGGTAAAAGAAAGCTCTGGCAAACAGCAGACCCTGATCTTTTCACCAGCTGTGCCCCCGACTTGTTCTATAATTTCAATCAAGTCACTCTAGCAGCCATTGTCTGTCTGTTTCACCAGTGGAATCTACAGAAGTCCTAGCCTGCCTGACTCCCTAACAATGATCATATGAGGATTAATGAGATAAGGCTGTGGAACTATTTTGTTCCCCTGGGGAAAGATTCTCAGAAAATAAAGGTATTAGAGAAAATCTCTGGATATGGCTTTCAAGAACTCAGATTCCCAAGTCTCATGTTGTATGCATGTTTTCCGGCAATTAGATCATTATTGCTTTTTCTTCTCAGTGAAAACCATACCAAAAACCAATCTCCTTTGAAATAGAACAAAGAAAGCACACTTTTCTTTTCTTTCTTTCGTGTAAGATGAATTTTCTGAGTATAAGCATATTATCTTATAGCACGAGCTGGCAGCTTTACCCTCCAATACACTCACATCTGTTGACTGGACCTGAGTTTTACACACTCAATTGCACATTGTTTAATTGCCCATCTCTGCCATTAGCATAAATATATATTTATATTTTAAGCTCCTGTATATATTTGTACATACGTATAAATATGTATTGATTCTGCTTTTATTGAGTTTTTGTGCTGCAAATTAAAAAAAAAATACCAACCATGGTTCTGTGTATGCATTTTAACAGAAATAAACACCCTCAAGGTTTCTGTTTAAAATCATGCCCACAGGCATAGACTGTGAAGCATGCCTGCTATGATTTCACCTTCACATGCTTCAAAAGAGTGAGTGCATGTTTGTGTTTGGGGAATGGATGATATAGGGAAAGGGGAGTTGAGGAAGAAGATCCTTTGTAGATGTAAAATATTCCCTGTGTATTATTGTTCAGCATCTAAATACCTGAATTTAATGCTTTCATATTGCTCTTCAATTTCAAATGCTGGGCTTTAACCGTATTTTATCATGGACTAATTTGATATTATCCCATCACCAAATATCCTAGGAACACTTCCTTTCATACATCAATCTCTCGAAGAATAGATAAATTGCTTTAAACTCCACATTAAGGCTAATGAAAGCTCTCGAAGAAGTTGCAAAGTATCGAAAAATGGGATTTAGCGTAAAAGTGCCTTCCAAATAAACCCCAAGAAATGCCTTCTGTGACGGTCTGTGGTGAGGGAACCTGCTGGCTGTATGGTACTGACATGAAGAATTCCAATAGCTCCTTCCGAGTTGGGGAGATAATTGCTTCAATGGAGTTCATAAACTTGCAAGCTCAATTCATTCAGTAAAAAATCCTAAGTAAATGTTGCTGGAAAATAAAATCTCTGTGCATGGAGTTCGCTGCGTTGCAACATGGAGGTTAACTAGTCTAAAGACTGTCAGTTTTGAAATCTAAAGCAATGTATTACCCTTCAGGGCCCCATCCATGCCAGCTAAAACAGATGTAGCATATTTGTTTCTGGAGTGTACTCTACTAGGGAAAAATGCCTCTTTTTCCCCCCCTTTCTCATTTAGAGATTGAAGGTTAAGAAAAATAAAACTCTCTTTCCCGTCGAGATGTATGCTACATTTCAGTATTGAATAAATGTGCATGACTTCTTTCTTGGGGCCTGAAAATAAGGTAGGGTATTAACACAAGAATATTATCGCAATTCACACTGTAGTATTAGCACTTTCTACTATTGAAAAGTGGCTTTATTTTATATGAGTGAATATAATGAAAATAAAACAGTTAGGAAAGAACTAACCATATAGGGCAAACATTCAACTTACCGCTAGTATCCTAGCCAGAAGATAAACCCTAAACATCAAAGTAACTGTGAAATTCTCATTTGTTCATTGACTGTGAAATGAAATCTATTGCTAATATTCTAAAGCTTTTAGAATTTTAAATATACTTTGAAACTGAAAAAAGGTTACATCCTTTATGTAAAGTCATGTTTCCCAAAAAAGAAACAAAACAAAGTAAAAAAAAAAAAAAGGAAACCTACATAAGTCAAAGACCACATCAATTATAAATAAGTTAAGTCTATCCCCCAAATGAAATCAGGACTAAATCTATTCATTTCTATAGAATTTAAATTGTTTAGAAATTTTAATTTCATTAATAGAGCATATTAAATTTTAAAAATATGTTTGTAGCAAATTTCCCCTTCTTGTTAGAAGAATTTTCAGTAACTCACTTTACATGTAAAAGTTTCTGAACCTTTGTGATATGCTTTTTTCTTGCCGCATGATAGGAATAAATCACTGATGGGTCTGAGGCATTCTGGTGGAAACAATGCAAGAGTGTTAAAAAATAATGTGATTTATCTAGGAAGGAAATAAATCCAGAGGAACTCTGTTCTAGAAGGCTAAAAGGAAAATGAGTCATACTCTCCTAAGGTTTGCACTGGACCATGGTTGTTAGCAACCTTGGAAGTTAGCAGGCACTGTAACACCACATGATCTCTTACTAGATCAGTAAAATGAATGGTGATGTTGGACTCAAAAAAGCTTTTTTTGCCCCTCACCTCCTAGTCTCTGACAACCACCAATCTGTTCTCTTCACTTATGGGTTGGATTTTTTTTTTTAATGCTACCAAATTTAAATATCAATCTCTCTATCTATCTATATATTTTTAAAGATTTTATTTATTTATTTGAGAGAGAGAGAATGAGAGGGAGCAAACATGTGAGGGGAAAGGTCAGAAGGAGAAGCAGATTCCCTGCCAAGCATAGAACCTGATGAGGGACTCAATCCTAGGACTCCAGGATCACGACCTGAGCTGAAGGCAGTGGTTCAACCAAATGAGCCACCCAGGCACCCCTTAAATATATTTATGTATTTATTTATTTTTTTAAATTTCAGGTGTATAGCATAATGATTTGACAATTCTATATATTTTTCAGTGCTCACCACGATAAGCATAATCACCTTCTGTCACCATTCCGTGTTACTACAATATTATTGACCATATTCCCTTTGCTGTACTTTTTAGTTGTGCGACTTATTTCATAACTGGAAGTCTGCACCTCTTAATCTCTTTCATCTATTTTGTCCCCATCCCCCCACAATCACCTCCCTACTGGTGACCATCAGTTTTTCCTCTGTATTTAAGAGTGTGTTTTTTTTGTTTGTTTTTATATATTTCACATATTAGTGAAATCATATGGTCCCTTTCTCTGACCTATTTCACTTAGCATAATTATGGCAAGATTTTATTCTTTTTTTATGGCTGAATAATATTCCATTATGTATGTTTTCTTAATCCATTCATCTATCTATGGACATTTGGCTTTCATATCTTGGCTGTTGCAAATAAAGCTACAATAAGCATAAAGGTGCATATATCTTATCTAGTAGGTGGAGTCAAAAAGTATAATCTTCCAGTTATAAAATAATTAAGTCATAGAGCTAACGTGGCAACTACAGTTATTAATACTGTATTGCATATTTGAAAGTTGCAAAGAAAGTAAAATTTATCATCATAAGAAAAAAACTTCTCTATGTGTTGTGATGGATGTTAACTAGACTTATATTCACTTTTGTAATAATATACTGAAAACAAAATAAAATCTAACATTCATTGAGGGCTTACTCTGAACTCTGTCAGTTGTGGTACACGTATTACAACATGTAATACTTAGAACAGGCTAATGTGACAGGTACTATTATAATTCCCACATTAGTGATGAGGTAATCAAGGCTCAGGGATGAAAATGGATATGTAGCTATTTCATATGAAAGCCAGGGTCAAGGCCCTTAATAACCTCCAGATTGCACTGCCTCTCTGAAAGCTCCAGGATGAACATTCTGCAATAGAAGAGTTTTAAGTGACCCACCAGAACACTCCTTTTTACCTTCTCACATTAATGGTAATTCTGTGATGAGATTAACCAAAGCAAGCATGACAAACAACTATAAAATTTTTAAAAAGGATATTCATTTGGATAAAAAGGTAGAAGAGAACAATTTGCACCTTTCTTTCTTTCTTTTTTTTTTTTTTTTTTTTTTTTTTTTTTTTTTTTTTTTTTTTTTTTTTTTTTTTTTTTTTTTGCTTTATTTTATTTATTTATTTGGGAGAGAGAGTGTGCACAAGCAGGGGGAGCTGCTAAGGTAGAGGGAGAAGCATACCTCCACCCCTAGCAGGGAGCCCGAGATAATGAGCTGGGCTGAAGGCAATTACTCAACCAACTAAGCCACCCAGTGTCCCCGTTTTGCCAATTTATTGAGGATTAGGAAAACAGACAAAATAAAACTAACATTATCATTCCCAAAAGTTAATTCCCAATTCCCAATAGTTAATTCATGGTAGGTAGTGTAGAAAAGAAAAACTGAGGGAAAATAGATCAAATCCACATGGTATCTTTACCAACCACTTTTCGAGAATGGGTTGTCTCCAGAGCAACATTATGAGATGCCCCAAGATCATTTTTTATAGGAATCATATTCCACAATCAATTCACCTGTGCTGAATGCCAGCATCAGCTAGTCGCCCAGATAAAACTTTCCTATGAGAATATCCATATTCGTGTGTGTGTGTGTGTGTATAATTCAACCTTGATTCAGTCAGGTGTCTGATTTATCCTCATCATTTGTCATAAAGTTATTTTAAATTTTGCCAAATTGCCTACGTTAGCCTATCTTACTGTAGACTTTTAAAGAAATCTTTACTCTAGAAAGTTTAATTGTAGTGTGCTAGAAAAGGCACACTTACCTGATAATTAAGCATAATTTTATTTTATAAATATAATTTTATATTTTTATATATATTATATATAAATATATAATATATATAAATATTATATTATAATATTTTTATATTATTATATTTTATATTATTATTAATATATTATATTTAATTAATACATTATATTTAATTAATTAATATATTAATAACATATATCAATATTAATAATATATTAATTAATATTATAATATAATATTAATTAATATATTATATTTAATTAATATATAAAATAATATTTTATAATATTATTAATATAATTATAAATATAAATATTATATTATATATAATATATATATTATATATATAAATGTTTATATATATTATATATATTATATAATAAAATATAATTTTATTCCCCATATTGACACAGGGCAGCCATCACTTTGGAGCAAATCGCTTAACCTGTTGAAACTTCAGCATCCTTATCTGAAACATAGGTGGACTGAAATGATTACTCTTTAAGCTCTACCTTTCTGTGATGATGGTTATCCGAGAGCTTTCACTTCTATGGTAATTAGGTCATGGGTGCCCTGACCTTGTAAAGTCGAGAAGGAATGAATAGAGACCTAGGGAAAAGTTAGGGAGTTGAGATGTCAAGTGTGTTCTATCTCAAGCAATGTGTCCGTTTCCTTGGTGCCCTGGGCCTATTCTTACTGGTTTTATCAACTGTTTATGAGCATTTCTATGAATTTTTGATATTTTAATTCCTTAGTCTTCTTTAAACATTATGTGCCATGCCTTGAAAGTTACAGATATTAGAATGTTAATGAAGATGTCCTTGAATAAAGACCAAAGAAACTAATTCACAAGGTACCATTATTTGAGGTCGTCATTCCTAATTTTGAACTGAATGAGCATCAAGAGAAAAAAAATTATTCCCAAAATACTGTGCTCTTGTTTGACTTATATTTTTAAAATTGTTATCTTGTGAAGCATATTGTTATGTTTGTGTCAGGCTTGCCCTTATTTTGCCCAATTACTTTTCAACTGCATTTGGCTGAACATTACTCTAGAAGAACGCAGTTCTAAAGTTATCTGTTTGCATATGGTTCCTTCAGGAGGAATTCAAAGGATCCATTTATTGTGTTTATGGAAAAGACAACCCTTTGTTTCTCCCAAGACTAAATATGTTTTTCTAAATGCACCCTCAAAATCAGTGCCTGCCTCTCCGCTAATAAACCACAGGTCTGTCTTTCTCCGTCTCATGTATTATATTGGAAGGGGAGGCATTGTTTAGACACATAATCATGCTACTGCTGACTGTTGCTATAAAAGTGAAGTTTCATCTCTGCACAATTTCCACTGCTTTTCCTTTGAAATCTGGTGTTTATTGCAACAGAAGTGCAGATTTTGCAACATGAGAGTCTGAAAGACAGGCCAACACAGGCGGCTCTTTGGAAACAAGGAACCTGGTACTTTTAACAGCCAAAAAGCTGGCCTAACACCAGGAAGAGGGGAAAGATATATCAGGTAGGTTATGTTGATTCCCCCAGACATATTTTGATTATTTGCTAGATGGTTTCTTTTGACGAAGCATAGACTTCTTTTCTTTTCTTTTCTTTCTTTCTTTCTTTTTTTTTTTTTTTTTTTTTTTTTTTTTTTTTTTTTTTTTTTTTTTTTTTTTTTTTTTTTTTTTTTTTGGTTGTTCTGTGTTTCTGTTAACCATACTCTCCTGGAAGAGACTTTGACCATCTGGATGTGGTTTTTGTTTCTGTGAGAAGGAACTTTTGTCCTTGACATGCCACTAGTAAAAATAAATGCTCAATGAAAAGAGCCTGGATCAAGATGCTATATATTTCCAGGTCAAATTAGGACAACTATTACAAGTTATTTGGTGTATACAATGAAGACCGTGAACATGAAAAAATGCACTTATTACAAATTTACTCACTGGACGTTTCAGAATAACTTGACAGCTAGTTTGGAACAGGCACAGTAAACGTGACATCTGCACACAACATGGTCATCTTTAGGATAAAATGCAGCTAAACATGTGTCCATGCACTATGTAAACTAGGGAGAATTTTGTAACTTTTATTTCAAGAGATCTTAATATACTTGTTTCATTATAAAAACAATTATGGATTTAAGATATAGATTTGAAATTTGTAGCAAACTGTAGCAAAAAGGATAAGACAAATCAAAGAATGATGTTTGGGGAACATATATTTGTTCTGTTCTTTACCCTTTACTCCATTGGCAATACCTTTGCCATACTCATCTTCGAATATTGCGGAGTGCTTTATCTGGGCAGGGAGGGTTTATTTTTCCTTCTAAACTTGAAAATTAAGCATCCAGTGAGGCAGATTCCTCAGTTAAATCAAATGATCCATATTAGTGTTGATACCAAAAAGTACAGCTTTGTTTATTTTATACTTGACATGAAGATAATTTTTTTTTTCTTGGTTTGGCTGTTATTTTTACTTAGGTATTTATTTCTATACCTTTGTTCTAAAGAACTAAATCCCTGATGGGATATGATGAAGTCTGATCTCTTCTAGGTCTGTGTATCAAATGATTTAGCTTTTTGAAACTATGACTTTGGAAACGATGGCCATCAGGCTTCTCTGTCATTGAAGTTTGCATTTCCCTGCCTGGGGTGGTGAGATATTACTGTAATCCTTAGCTCTATTCTTATGCTATACCTTTCCTTACTTCATTAGTGAATCTTAGGAGGCATGGAGATAGCATTGAACCTAGTTGTGTCTTTGCCATATTTTGTGAATTAGAGTCTCTTTTTAAAGGCTCACGATCTAGGGTGTTTGGGTGGCTCAGTTGGTTAAGTGTCTGCCTTCAGCTCAGGTCATGATCCCGGGGTCCTGGGATTGAGTCCCACATCAAAGTCCCTACTCACTGGGGAGTCTGATTCTCTTTCCCTCTTTCCCTGGCTTGGATAAATAGTCAGGTTATACCTCATGTTAGAAAGGTTTTGAAAATTAGAACAGAAGTTATAATTAGTTTTTACTTGAATCCCATACACTGTGCAATTATAAAACAATTAACTAGATAAATGAGATTACATTCCTACTTTTATTCTAAATATCAATATTAGACATTTATCATGAGACCCTTTAAAAGCTTCTACTTTTAAAATAGACATGGTGATGGATGATTTAAATCCAGAAAATACCCGACCCTAAAAGCAAGATAAACCACAAGGAATTACTTTCTTTCAGTTTAAGAAAGCTGAGACCTCTTAACAAATCAGTAGATGATGCATTACAATGATTTTTATATAAATATACTGTTTCTACCATTTGAACTGGTTGCATCACCTATAAATTAAAATATAGATAAAGTTTGTCTAAAGCTTTTTCTAAAGGTTGTTCAGTAGCATCTTGTTAATAGAGAAAGAGCCAACCCTTTGGTTATTTGTAATGCCAGTTAGGAATTGTTCAGGAATAAATGAAGCTTTGATGGGTATGTTACACATAAATAGTATATTCATTGGAAGACAGTAATATTAGGCCTACTTTAAATTTAGCCCTTTATTACTCATAATCTGCCACTGTGAATGTTTTTGTTCTTCTCTAGTAAGCTCTGCTACAAATCATGAGAGTGATTATTATATAACAGAAAGTTCTCTAGCTGATACTCTCATGTTTTCCCTTCCACATCAGAGGAATGGGGAAGTTTTCCATACTAAAAACAAACAAATGAACAAAACCTAAAGGTCAGCAAAGGAAATCAACCTCTCGATATAGGGGCGCTAAAACTTTAAGGACAGTCAAACACAGATTAT
>PISX010013291.1:0-57331 GCA_004024625.1 Mellivora capensis | reverse complement strand
GACACTCAGACACCCCCGATCCTTCTGTGACCCTGCGGGACCTGGGGCCACGCTGACCCCGCGTGGGCTTCACCCCGGTTTAGCCTCTGGAGCGATGTCCCTCCGTGGAGCAGACTTTTAAAAGTCCCGATTTAGTGCTCCGCTGCTCCGCCGCTTGCCGGGAGCCGGCCCCTCCCCCGCGGTCTATCCTCCCGTCGCTCTCGATTCACTTCTCCGCCAGTCCTACCTTTCAGAAAGTGGTCGATTTCCTGTTTCCAGAATTGCTGTTCTTCCTCTCTTCGATCTCCTGTTGGATTTGTAGGTGTTCGCAGTGGTTTGATAAGCTATCTAGCTGATCTCCTGCTGCCTGATGTCTTCTCAGCTGCTACTTCTCTGCCATCTTGCTCCTCCTCCCCCAATCTTTCTTAATCTTAATGGGCTGAATTTTCCTACTGTATATTATCTTTGTAGTTTTGAAACCTCAACTGATTTTTGAATTATGATTATTTAAGATAAGTTTTTAAAGATAAATATGGATACTTCATAATTCCATTTTGGACCATTATTATACTCTAGTCTAGAAGATGTACATACATTCTTTGAAATAAAATTTAATGCAACATGTTGATAATTTCTATTTGGAATTTTAAGATTATCTTCACTATTGTTATACAGTCGACCTTTGAACAACATGGGTTTGAACTGCACACGTCCTCTTATATGAGGATTTTTTATAGTATAGTATTCTAAATGTATTTTCTTTTTCTTACGATTTTCTTAATAACATTTTTTTCTCTAGCTTACTTCATTGTAAGAATACAGTAATATATATGACATACAAAATATGTGTTAGTTGACTATGTTTTAGGTAAGGCTTTCAGTCAATAGTAGGTTATTACTAGTTAAGTTTTGGAGGAGTCAAAAGTTATGTGCAGGTTTTCCAACTGTGGAGGGGGGTTGATACTTCTAACCCCAGCAGTGCTCAAGGGTCAGTTATATATTTTAATTATTTTTCCTTCTCTTAGTGTATACACTTCTCTTACTTTGAAAACTCAAGTAACGTGAAGAAGGTAATAACAACCTAATTGCCGACCTTGGTAAGGAATAGTTAGATATCTAGCCGTGGTGAGAGAATTTCATGTAACTTTGAATAAAAGTTTTAAATTTTCTTTTTGTGTGAACAACACACAAAACAGGAAGTGTATTTGTATATAATTACTTCTAGCTAAAAGCTTGGATATAGTCAAATTTTAAGAATGTAAGATTCCTTATGTCATTTTAAAAACTTATGTTCGTTTTAATGGTTAGGGAATTTTTTGTTGATGTGGAATAAATCTTTAATTTGGTAATGAACTTTATCTCCCATAAGACACTCTGCTTTCATTATTCATTTTATTTGTTTTGTGAGGCCTTTACTTGGATACTGAAGAATACCTATATTAATACCATTTAACTATAATAACACATATACCAGACAGTTAGGGACAGCCCCTCTGCCCCAGAGGCCACTGAAATTATTCAAACTAGGCAATTCTGAGCCTGCTTAGCCTGCTTTGCTGTTTCTTCCCAGAAACTACAATAAGCACCAACATTTTCCCTTATTTCCTCTGCCTCTCTACTAACACTGCCACTTCCCTGTGTGGCTCAACCACGAAGTATCATGCCCCCTCCTTTTGGGATCTGTAAGTACAACCAACTATCCTTTCTGTAGCAGTCATCCCGTGATCTGTTGGCCCGCCATACCTGAATAATAATAAAATTTACATTTTATTTTTAAGATTTATTTATTTATTTGAGAGGGAGAGTGGGGTAGGAGCACAAGGAGAGGGGGGGAGCATCTTAGCCAGACCCCTGGCTGGGCAGAGCATGACCTGGGACCCCATCCTACAGCCCGAAATCAGGATCTGAGCCAAAATCAGGAGTCAGCCGCCTAACCGACTGTGCCACCCAGGTGCCCCTAAAATCTACATTTTAAAACAGAGGGAAATATTTTAAGTATTTTAAATGTACACTACAACAATGATTACAGTATTTTAGCAGATTGTGAATTCATTCTGCTTCAGGGATATTTAAATGGTCTATCATACATCTATATACCCAAATTTATTATTCTTTTGCTTTAACTCCAGTATGTGCCTTTCCAATTATTTTTTAGAACTGTCATTGTTAACTTTACAGTAATAAAAAAGACTTTGTGGAATATAGTCTCCGGTTCTTCATTAATACTTGGCTGACTTTACCTTTGGGATCCATTTATAGATTGCCAAATAAATTAACATATGAAAATTGCTCTAGATTAATTTTGTTTTTGTTAGTGTATGTGGAGGCAATCTTTACTGTTACAACATTCCTTAATTTTCATAAATACACATGCTTGTACATATACCTCTTTCTCAAATATACACACAGACACACTGAGCATACTTTTATCCTTGTTGGTGCTTGGGATACCACACTAAAATTCGAATGTCTGTTCTCATCTGTGAAGCATTTATAGATATACATATGCATAACATATACATATATATACATAAACTGAGAAAAAAGTTACTTATATACCACAAACCCAAATCTCAGAAAATTGATAACATTAAAAAATCTTTGTTTTTAATGTTAATTCTTTGTTTGGTCATTTGTTTTTGTATTAATTTTAGCTTGACTGACTTCTTTCATTTTCCTGATTGGTGGTTGGGCCACAGGTAGACATAGGAAAAGCTTATAAAATGAAAGATATAGATTCGTAGCTGGAAAAGTGAGTGGATATATGAAATTTTGAGTTTGTATTTTATCATTTTTTAAAAGATTTTTATTTATTTATTTATTTATTTGAGAAAGAGAGAGAGCTTGTGAGCAGAGGGAGGAGCAGACAGAGAGAAAGAATCCCAAGCGGACTCTGCACTGAGTGCAGAGCCTGAGGCAGGGTTTGATCTCACAACCCTGAGATCATGACCTCAGCAGGAATCAAGGGTCAGATGCTCATCTGACTGAGCCACCCAGGTGCCCCTGAAATTTGGAGACTTTAAATTTCTATCGTGTCCACAGGTGGCATATAGCCTTAAAATAATCAATCCCATTCCTCAAGGACCCTCCTCATACTGAATATGCTTTCAGACATTGGTTGGCAAATATTTGCCACTTCCTCAGGCTTGGGATGTCTGCCAACTGTTTGATTTTGGCATTGTTAATATCTTTGTATAACAGTGTTTGTGCAATTATTTGACTATTTAATATCATAATGTCTTGTCTTTTAAAATGAGTAGAAAATTGAAAGTGCTAAAAAGATGGAAATATTAAGCATATTAAGAGTGAAACTTTTAATCCATTTTAATGTTCATTAAATTTAATTCAATTATGAAAGAAAATAAAAAGCTAAATGATATGGAATCCTAGAAAATTATAATTGAATCCAGTTTTGAAAGGTGAGGCTTAATGATAAATGTATAGGAGATATTATTAAAATAGTTTGAGTAACAATTAATAGTATTATAGCTAAAAATTTTGAATGCTTCTTTTTTCCAAACACAGAGCTAAAGTTTATAAATGCATTGTGTAATTTGATTCCCACAACCATCGTATAAAATATATATGTCAGGAAGTGTGAAGGGACTGAGATTTTATTCCATTTGCCAACTCACAAGTTAGCATAACACAGATTGATGGTAGAAAATGGAGATTCCTGGATCAGAGACAGCGAACTGCTTACTACAGACACAGCAAAAGCCAGCGTCAGCGTTTACACCGGTTCTGTAAGCCTAGATTTCTGCAGGGCAGAGCAAGGAGGGCCAAGTAACTCTTGGTTTATATTAGAGGACAGAAATCCCAAGTTTAGGAAAGCTCAGTCTTTGAAAGGAGCTCTAAGCAAACCTGCCAAATTTTTGCCCTGGAGGAAGACATTATGATTGTTATTCCGGACAGGAAAATGCTGGCTCTATGTTATCTTCCAAGATTGTTTTCTATGCAAACATTTTTGAAAAGCTCATTTTGAACAAAATGTTGTCAGGACCTTGATTCACAAGACATGCAGAAATATGAAAGACCATGGAGCATTGTCTCCCAACAATGATTTATTATTCCCGGCTTTATGAAACTGAGGCTTTGAGACCTCAGGTGACTTGATCAGTCACACAGATTTGTATCAAAACATCATCCTAGTGATCTAAATGCAAACGGAAGTTCATGGTTCTGCCTACCTCTTGATAGGATTAGAGCTCACCAGAGAACCCTTTGTTTGAAGAAGATTGCCATTCTCTTTCCTCTGATTACATTTTGTTATCTGTGGACTGTGCAAAAAAACAAAACAAAACAAAAAAACAGCCTCCCATCTCCAGCCTTAATCCATGCTCAGTCCCTTGCAATTTTTTCAGTCTTAATGTCTTCTTCCAAATATTAGAACTAATTTCTCCTTGCACTCAATGTCAACCCAGTTTAGCTAAAAAAGTTAGCTTTCCAAAATATATAAAATTAATTTGTGTGCTCTATAGCAAATGAAAATTCAGGTTGTTAACATTTGAAATAATTCTAGAGATTGGATAACCTAAGAAAAACAATAGCAACAACATCAATAAACCTGTATATTTTCAATAAGGAATTTGTAAAAAGTTCTATCTTCCTGTAAATAGAACCTTAATTCAAAATCTGCAAGGTTATTGTTTTTCTCTTAGACTTGCAACCATTAAGCAGCATTTCAAGAACGCACTGTATATTAACATATAAGACTTTCTCCATGTAAGACAATCAATGCGGCACTTCCCATTACTGAGAAAGTCACAACAGAAGTGTAACCTTGTGCTTGGTTTGTGATAAAAGAGGGGAAGGGGTGACACTTGGCCTTGAGTGGCAGTGACCACAGGACTTGAAGGGAACTTCTCAGGTGAACTGGATTCAGTGGATCTATAAATAGAAAAAAGGAAGGAAGCTCCTAGTTTATCTATGATCTCGTCATGAACCGTGATTGTGATTTAAATTTTGCTCTAAATTACGCGTTAACCTTGCTGACTCTGATGTGTTAATAATATTGGGTAACCCAACCCATTCTGGAAAAGAGGAAGAGTTGGTTTTATTTAGATGTTACTCTGAATAATCCAAAATTGAGTTTAAGTGATTATATGCTATGTTTGTGGAATCAGCTTCTGGATTTAGTTCCTATTAAATGGCACTTTTCTCCCCCATCAATCTCTATTGTATTGTGAGACAGTAAGTTATACAATACAACCTTGTAAAATGGTGCTAGACTACAGAGTAACCTTCAAGGAGTAGATGTGACCTTGGGAGAGTTTTGTACCCATACTAATCTACAAATATGTGAGGAGAAAGTGCCTTATCATTTTCACTCAAAAAACAAATAGAACCATCTACCAACCGGAATTTTCTATAAATTCCCCTGAACCTAAACACCACATTTCATTCTATACAGGACATATGAAAATTTGGTTGGACTCTACATTAAATTCTACACTGTTCTGGGGACTTATTGAACAAAATTAACCAGTTGTATCCTTTGAACTGTAAATGGTGCTTCTAAGGTACGGATTAAAATATTAGCAAACAATTCAGTCAACTGATCAGGTGCCCCTAAATTGTAAAACCTCTGTACCAGGTCAGACTTAATCTTTAAATCCTAATAACTTCTGATCTTTATGAAGACTCTGAATGAATTTTTCTCCAATTTCTGCAATGTAGCTCAGATAAGTGTTTCTCATTTTTAGGCAATGTATAATGCAGCAACTGAGTTACATGTGCTGTACCAATCATAAACTCATTACAAGAATAAAATAGATGAGGATATAGTAGATCCAATCCCAACTCATAGATCTGTAACTACAGAAATCACATAGAATTTTGATGATTTCAAGCATCTATAAGAGAGCTAATACTGAGACCCAGGCACTTTTTACTTCATTAAAAAATAAAAGGATGTAAGTCATTTAAAAGAAAGAAGGCAAACAATGTCTAGAGATTTCATTGTGAGAATCAGTGATTATTGCTCTTCTTTTTCTATTTCCAAGGGTGAAGGACATTATCTTAAGAGCATTAGCAGATTTTAGCTGTGAAGAAATAGCCACTTGGGGCCTGGAAAGAACGTTGAAGAAACTGTGGAACCAAATCATATTTGAGACATTGAGGTAAAACAATCAGGAAGAAGGGAGTCACATAATTAGAGCTGGTGAAGCCTGACATGGGTAGATAAAATGTGATGAGAAAATGGTAGTCTTTAAAATCATTGAAATAGATGGGGATGCCAACTCCAACACATGGCTGAACAAGGCTAAGAAAACCCTGGCACTCACTCTGAAAAACGTGTATGCATATGTTAAATGATAATGGAGGAGCCCCCTCTCTGGTTCACCCCAGCTGCAGTGGTTTGTTGTTTTCAATAGAAACTTAATGCCTCTCCCAGAGAATGAATGCGTGCCCTGGTTTATAAGGGGATAATGCACTGGCCTTATTTCCAATGTCTGACAGATAAGCAAATACACATAGGCACGACTGCCTATTTGCTATTTACTACTACGGTAAATGGCAAGCCATAAAATGCAATCTGTTTAAATTGCATTTTGCAAACAATCCTTACTTCATGCCATACACTCTGTGAAACATTATTATTATTATTTATGAGGCACATTTAAGGGTGCCTGGTGCTGGGAGAATTGTGGATTTCTTTTACATTTAATTTTGTGAATGGAAGGGACCTGGAGAATATCTTGTTGGGGACTTTCATTTTATGGTAGAAGAAACTGGGCTGTTGTAATAACTTGACCATGATCATGCAGAAGATGGAGGCCAGCTACAAATATAAGTTCCTAATGTCCTTTTATTTTAAATTGGACTAAAATAGCCATGTTCCTATTTATGAAGCAATTGCTCTCAGTGACTCACCATGAATGAGCACTTTGAATATGCCACTTAAAAAAAAGAAGCATATATATGTATATGTACATGTATATCTATGTGTATATATATGTCATATATATATGTATATATACATATATATATCTCTTACTGGTTGTTACCATTTAGGTATTTCAACATAGAAACCTTATCAGTCAAGAACAAGTTTTTAAGGTTCATCATGTGTAGTGATCATGGAAATTATGGTCTCATGTTTCTATTAGGCATCTAGAATAAAGGATTTCTCTCTCTCTTTTAAAAGATTTTATTTATGTATGGGGGAGGGAGGAGCAGAGGGAGAGGCATAAGCAAGCTCCTCGCCGAGCTGCAAGCCTGACAGGGGCCCCATCTCAGGACCGTGAGATCAAGACCTGAACTGAAACCAAGAGTTGGACATTTAACCAGCTGAGCCACTCAGGTGCCCCAAATAAAGGATCTCTTTAAAGATTTTATTTATTTATTTGTCAGAGAGAGAGAGAGAGCGAGAGCGAGAGAGCGAGCACAGGCAGACAGAGGCAGAGGGAGAAGCAGGCTCCCCGCCAAGCAAGGATTCCCATGTGGGACTCGATCCCAGGACGCTGGGATCACGACCTGAGCCGAAGGCAGCTGCTTAACTAACTGAGCCACCCAGGCGTCCCAAGGATCTCTTTAAAACATGAGAGTAAGAGAGAAGATACTTCTGTTCTCTGGAATTAAGCAATAAAATACAAAGTAATAGACTAGAACAAAAACATGTGAAATTTTTTCAAAAAGGCAACATATTTTCTAGCCCTTTAAACCCAGACTATAATCTTAATTCCATATATTTCAAATCAACTCAGGTTTTGATGTCATCATTTGGATTCCTGCCAGGCATTTCAAACTAAAAATGAACTCATGGTTTGTCCATCCAAACCAACTCCTTCTTTCCTTCTTTTTCTACCCTTCTTCAAACAGCTCCAGTGGCACCCAGATTCAGAGACTGAAATCTAGGTGTTATTTTTAAAATCTATTTCTAGCTATATCTTCCATCTCAAAGTCATTCATAAATATTGCTGATTTCTCTTACAAAACATATTCCAAACCATCTGCTTCTCTCCATTTCTGCTACTGCCACCCTGGCTGGCTCAAAGCCATCTCCTCTGTCCCTGACAAATACAAGAATCTCCTGACTGGTTTCCTCCTTACTACTTTGACCCTTCCGTGAATCACTCTTTGCACAGCAGCAAAAGTGATTCTTGGAAATATAGTACTACACCATTCTCTTGATGGAAAATAGTGTAGGACTTTTCATTGTATTTAGCACAAAGCAAACAATGAATTTCTTTCCCAGCTTTATAAAACCCTATACAATCTATCTACTGACAATTTCTTTGAACTCACTTAATATCAATTTTCCCTTCACTCTCTAAATTCTCATTTTCTGTGGTCCTTCTTAAGTTCCTATAACAAATCGAGTCCATTTACCACCATTGGGTCTTTCCATGCACTATTTCCACTGTCAGGAACTGGTTTTCTCAGGGGATGTATGAATGGCTTCTAATGGACATTTAGCTTAAATGTCACCCCTTAGGTATTCCTGACCCCACAATCTAAAGTAGCTGTATAATCTTCTTACTCTTGGGGGTCTTTTTCTTTTTTCCAGGACTTCACAAAGGAGTAAACATAGAGAGTTCCTTGCTAGAATCCACTGTCTTCTTACCTCCCTATTCTTTCTTACCCTCAGCTGTAGAGGAAACAAGAAAACAAAATCAGTTATGAAACATAATATGCAGACAGTTAAAACAAGGTGACTAAGGAATGATCAAATAATCACAGGAGCAAACCAAAGGCTTATATAATTCCACACAATGCTAAGTACTATGAAGGGAATTATGAAGTATCACAAAAAGTGCTATGGCATATACACACTCCCCTCAGTGGTCCTACCTATGACCAATGGGCCTACCCACACCTTTGTGGTGACATTGGTCCAAGTAAGTGAGGGGCCTGTGAGTGGTCAGGAGCAGCCTAAACCAGCCTGTGACACAGATTTGGAAGCCATATTTGCATTTTCATTAGCCTGGTGCTTTGACCTATTTTTGACTGATAATGAGGTACCAGGAAGAGGTACCTTATTACTCATTCTCCTGAGCTGGGAATTTTAGCAAGCCTACATGGTTGGGATTTAGAGGCTGGATGTTATTGACACACAATGGGCCAGATTACCCCAATGTCTTGAGTTGAAACTGGTTTTATTATTTCCTGGTTTTATTATCTTTTATAATTACTTTAGGAAGCTGTAATATGTCTATTCAGGATTCCTTTGAGAAGAAATTTAACTCCTGAAAAGAGCAGTAGGTTGGATATCCAAAAGAGAGGAAGAAAAAAACAACACACACATGCACTGAGCATTAACTGTGTGCTAGATTGTTAGATACTTCTTATATGTTCTCAAACGACACTATAAATAGCTCTTCCACACCTTGCAGGTAGCTTATGTGGTGATGTGATTAATGTCTAATTCAAAAAGCAGATAATCACTAAAATGAAAGCAGAGATTTTTCTTCTTTCCTTACCTACCTGGCACTGAGTCTGACACAAAAAATACTGGAATGAAATTGTCGACTGTAAGAAAAAACATGTTATTTCATTAAATAATTAAATTAAATTAAATTAAATATATAATAATAATCTCATTAAGAGGTAGTATTTCACAGATAATACCACTGCCCATA
Organism: Mellivora capensis; assembly: GCA_004024625.1. NCBI lineage: Eukaryota > Metazoa > Chordata > Mammalia > Carnivora > Mustelidae > Mellivora > Mellivora capensis. The sequence continues at coordinate 47,768 of PISX010013291.1, read as the reverse complement.
GATAAAAAGCTAACATTTTGTTGTATAACACTTATAAAAGTCTTGTGGACAAATTAAAAAAAAAACCTGTATCTATGTAAACCTGTTCAATATTTGCATAATATTGAATAAAAGTTATTACATTAAAAATAGAAACATTATATGGTCAATACCCTCAGTGGAAATTTAAATTGCTTCCATGTTTCCATCATTGTAAATAATTTGCTTGTAAATACACATATATTTTGTATGTGATTTAAAATATTCATCTTATCTCTTAAAATCATTCCTGATTTCTAATTTTTTGTTGTTATCATTTCCGCGTTTCCTCTCTTTTATCTTCATTAGGCCAGAGAATGGTTTATCTATGTTTTTGCTTTTTTAAGGAAATCAATTTGAGGTAAATATTTTGGCTATCCTGTTTGTAGTCTCCTAATTCATTTATCCATATGCCAACATTTTATAAATTCCTTCCTTCTCTTTTTGATAGATTATTCTGTTTGGTATTCTTTTCAGAAATTCTTACATGAAATGCTTAGTTTATTCTTTCTTCCTTAAAAATAAAAGCATTTACAGTTGTGTATTTGCCTCAAAAAACAAATTACGTACTATACAGCGGCTGACTGAACAAAATGAAAAAAATATATAGCCGAGGTCCCATCTTAAATCTTGATAATTCATATTCTAAATTTTGGTTTTTGATTTATACTTTGGTGTTTTGGTTCTTTTATACTTTGATGAAGTTTTAATTGAAATAAAGCATACGTACAGAAAAGGGCACAAATTATGGCTGCACTTACCTTGTGTCAGAGTGAAGTATTGACAGTGGAAAGGAACACAAAGGAGAAACAAAGATTTTTTCCTTCAGATGGAAATAAATGCTGGGGTTTGTCTTTGTCTTTTCTGAAGACCCAAAAGAGTGAGTCAATTTAGTTGGGGGAAAGGGAAAACTGTTGGAGGGGCTGTCATTATCAAATCAAAACCACCTACTCTTCTTATTTTTAGTGAAGTGTGATTGCAAGTTGATTCATGTGACAATTTCATTGAATACCCACTATTTGCAATTATCAAAGTCAATAACCATACACATTATTAACCTTATTAAGGAAGCTCAACTACCCTGGAAACTTCCTGCTATATTTTGATAGTTATCTGTGGTTGAAGTATAAAAGTTTTAGGGAGGTTGATATACTATCTCAAGGATTACTGTCAATTTGGGAATAAAAAATATCTTCATAGAAGAGGTGGTTCTTGCTTGCAAGTTAGAAATCACCAATTGGGCATTTTGTGATGCATATAAAGTTAAAAATATTAAATGATGATGAAGAATCTGTGGCCTGATAGAGAGGATCCAACAGAGAAGAAAAGAATGAAGATATGACACTAACATTCTAAAGAGAAAGGATTGAGATTAAAAACAAACCAAAGTTTTAGACTTGAAAAAAAGATTATTTATCTTTCCTAAAAAATTGAGAGGAAGAAAAGTGGGTAGAATGCCATTTTCAGGGAGAGGTGGTAGATGATACTAGATGAATATTTGTTACAACACAGTAATGTGATTGATGAAAAGCTTCTAATACGTTTAAGTTTGTAAAGCCTCATTTAATGGCAGGGAATATAGCAAATGCACAACTGATGCAGAAAATGAAGACCATAAGACCCATTTGCCATTTTTGTTTATCTTTTTTACACGTTTGTAGATCCTCTAAACCCTTTTGAAGTCTCAGTTCACATGTCCGCAGTCCACCCATTGGTGATTATGACAGAAATTTTCTGAGTTTCTTTGGTGAGTCAAAGGTCAATTTATCAGAAGCATCTATCATAGGCCCAAGTTTTAGGTTCACTTGGGTTTCATTCCTGTAGCATACAGATACTTACTAACGTCCTAACACACTAACAGATGTAAAACACTGGCTTACATCATTTATATTATTTGATTATATGTGATACATATGTGCACATTATGATCATCATTTTATGGTTGAGGAAATGTAAACACAAATTTTATTTCCTCATGGTACAATGTTGTGAATACTCTGTTGCTGTGCAGCAAAACCAAAGGCCTACCTGAGGATGGTGGAAGTGGACCCAGTAAGACCTGCAAGCACGAGGGCAGCTTGCAGAACAGAAAAGAAAGCTAGTGGAGGCACAGAATAGTTTCTTTCTGGCCCCTGAGGTTGGGCCTGGTTTTAAAATAATGGAGATGAGATGAAAAGATGGGGTAGGTATCTATTCATCCGGTTGTAATGTATCTGGATTTACTTTCTTTTATGGCCTTAGGAAGTTAATGACTCATACTTACTTTCTCATTTATACAACTAGCATCCTGGACACAGAAGAAGCACCAGCATCTTTGATACAACAGTTCTGTAGACCTCAAAGAAACTGCTACTACGAGACTATGAGTTTCCTTGGGGGTGGGAGGATTCAGTCTCATAAATGTCTGTCTTTCCAGTGTGTAGCACAGTGATTGACACGAAACAGATCTCTAATAATTTTTGGTTGAAAGAATGAAAAAATTGAGACAGAAGACAGTCTTGTGACATTGGGGCTGTCCTTTATTTCTAAATCCTTTTATACCAGAAGGTTTCATTGAATTTTCAGGTTGGCACATAAATGTGACCTTGTCCATGCTAACCATGTTAAGACTAATACTGTCTTACTCTGTTATTTTAACTGAACCTGAAATAATTGGGACCCGAGCTGCTCGTCTGGATTGATAAGTAATCTGCAAACAGCTATCTGGATTGGTCAGACCACACAGAGCTGGTCACACTCATTCTATCTATCTCATTCTCTCTGCAGACTATCAAGATAATGAACATCTCAGAGTTGCATTTATTCTAGAAGAGAATGCTGGAAAAGAAAAATTAAAATTATTTATAAGAAAGCCTGGGAGAAAAAACATAAAATATACTACAATTCTTGATGGCAATAATAGGGAAGTCATTTAGAAAATCAAGTGCACTAATCAATTTATAGCTTCCCTGGTATAAAAGAACCAAGTTATATTATTCACGGGCTAAGCACTTTTCTCTAATTTTTAAAAATTGGGAGCAGATGACAAATTACTGCATGGTAACACATTATGAGGACTGAGCATGCATGTTTATATTTCATTGTTTTAATCAAATCTAATACAACACACACCAAAGCCCCTCATATCACACATTTAATGGCATGCATACTCATGATTTTGCTGCATAATAATTAGACATTAGTGATAAGCAGTTCCCATAAATTACTGTAATTAGTATTACTCTTATACCACCACGGCAATTTTTTTAGGTTTTCCCTTCTAATTGTGTTAATTCTTTAGTATCTATCATTAACACAAATGTCAGCAGTTTCCCTAATGTCATGTGTGACTTAATTATTATTCTTTGCCCAGAGTAAGGTCTCAATCAATGTTTGTTGGATTGAATTGAATGAAATCATCATGCAGCAGCTAATGTTCACTATGTTATAAGGAAGAAAACCTGGGTTTTCTCCTCTGGGGTGAGGATCTCTGTGTGCATTTCTCAGGGCCAAGTTATCTTCCATCACATATGCTTAGTCTCTTTACTCCTTCTTTGAAAGAGCCTTATGTTTCAGAAATCGATGAAGTGCAGGTCAGGAAATGCTTGACTAGAGCAGAAGGTGATAACCATTGATCACTCACCTGCTGCATAGCTCAGAGATTAGGAAATTGGGTAAAGACAGACCTATGCATGAAGGGGAAGGGAACAATGAAAATGTATCCTCAGTACCAAACATCTTGCTATGTTGGGATGAGAACTGAGATGAGATTAATTTAGTTCACTAAACTATTGGGACAAGATTAACAGAGGGATGGGAAGAAAGTTGATGATTTCAAAACCGTCAATACCATCTGAACCCGTCATCACAGACACCTAGTATGAGGTAAGGGCAATTTATTTCAGATAATCTTGTCCTTGAATGACTGACTACAGAGTTAAGAGAAGAATCCTTTGATTTCAAACTATGTATTCTTCTTCTTCTACTAGTAGGAAGCAGAGCATTTCTTCTAAAGTATGAGAAAAATATCCTAAGAATTCAGATACCTCACAGAAAACACATATAGGTAAATCTCAACCAAACTTTGAAAATGAGACAAAATCTTTTCTTGGATTGTTTAGGAGAGGGGACCAGAAATTAGATATGTATCCATGGAAGAAGTGCTGGGCGGGCAAATATTGAAGGCCCTCACAAAGCCTGGCATCTTGATTTTGTCACATCTTCATGGTAGCCATATGTAGTGATGGTACCTAACTGTGTTTCTTGGTAAAACAGAAAAAAGTCACAGGGTATAGAAGCCCTAGGAAGCTCTACTCATTTCCTATTGCTGCTGTAACAAATTACTGACTTAAAACAGCAGAGGTATTATCTTACATTTCAATAGGTCAGAAGTCCAATACATACCTCATGGGGCAAAAATCAAGATATTGAAAGGTTGCATTCTTTCTGTGTGGGCTCTTGAGATGATTCTGTTTCCTTACCTCTTCCAGTTTCTCAACTCTTCTTCCATCTTCAAAGCCAGCAGCATGGCGACTCCAACTTCTCTGCTTCCCTCTTTCACGTATAAGAAATCTTGTGATTACATTTGGACCACGCAGATAATACAGGTTCATCTCCCCTTCTCAAAATATTTAGCTTAACCAACACTGCAAGTTCCTTCTGCCATGAAAAGTAACATACTTACAGGTCTGGGAGTAGGATGTGGACCTTTTGTGGGGAGGAGGGTGCATTATTCTGCTGACTACAGGAACCTATTGTCCATCTGACTCACAAGTACTGAACTTCCTCACAGAGCCCCATGATTTTGAAACCTGTGTCAGGACACCCTTTCCTCCTCTCTGGAACAGCATCCTGCTTTCCCAGCCTCCTATGGCCCTTTGAACAAGAGGGCTCATGTTCTTATTGTTTCCCTGCATTCTGGATTATTTCCCTGCATTCTGGCCAGTGCAGGAACAGACTCTTAAATCATGAAGTTCTCAGTAGTGTGTTTTCCATGTCCACATGTCATAGAGTAAATATCCTACCTGATTCTTACTGGGACTCCCACAGACAATTCAGGCTTAGGAAGCATTTCTGTAGATATTACTGTGCATTGGGAACTGTTTAAAACGTTTTACATCTATTAACTCTTCACAACACTCCATAAGGAGAGTGATATCATTATCACTATTTTGTAATTAGGAAAACAGGGCCTGAGGCACCTGGGTGGCTCAGTCAGTTAAGCGTTTGCCCTCTGCTTTGGTCATGATCCCAGGGTCCTGGAATCAAGCCCCGCATTGGGCTCCCTGCTCAGCGAGGAGTCTGCTTATCCCTCTCCCTCTACCCCTCCCACCTGCTCATGCTCTCTCTCTCTCACATAAATGAATAACAAAAAACTTAAAAAAAATAAATAAATGAAAAGAAAAAAAAAAGAAAGAAAAAGTGCTGGACAAGGTTGAGAAAATTGACAAAGTTCACAACTAGTAAATGGCAAGGATGGGAGTCAAACCTAGTACGTCTGGTTCTGGAGGCCATGCTGCAAATTCCCACTGCATCATGCCTCTCAAAGTGTGTCGAACAAAAGCTCAAACTGAAAACCCAAACACCGCTATACTAAACTAAAAATGATGCAGGAAAGATGGGGAGTGGGATGGAGAGGTAGGGGAAGATTTGGGGAAAGAGTGAGCACATATACACTGGGATGAGAGGCACTTTGTGCAGCGCACAAAGACACCCATGGAGGGGCCCCTGGGAGCTGACAATATGGCTCATTTGCATCCTGCTACTTCCACCCGGAGGGGATGCCTTTTTCCATTGGCACAAAGGTGCTATATAGCCAGTGGCAATCCTGTGTACAAGCTGATGAGTGTGTATGAGCATCTTTTTTTTTTTTTTTTTTTAACTAGGAGAAATGGAGCTATCTAATAGATTATATTAAAAGATTCCAAAAATTTGTTTTCTAGCATCATGACTGTTTGCTACCCATTAGAACTCCCATGGATGTATTTAAGGGGTAAGTGTATTGAGCTCATTGTTGTAAAATCTGGTGCCCATACAATACCCAGCCCTATCCCCCATGGGCCACTGGACTCCTAACTTACATGAATCCTTTCCTCTTTTGTAGTTAAGCCTTCAAGATCTTCCTACATCTAAAATTCTGTGATTTTGTTTCATTTTGTTAAAACATAAATAGCACTCGGATGGAGAGATGCTATCTTCTTTCAAAGCCACTTTGAAACACTAAGTGGTATTTTTGCCCCTGTTTAGGCTGTTCTATTTATCAAGTTCTTAACTAAAAGATGTTCCATGGAAATCACATTAATCATTGATTTATACTGACTAGATAGCAGAAATTCAATAATCGATGAATTTTAATCCTGAAATATTAATTCTTAGTCCCTCACTCAGTAGTTAAAATATTTAACAACCTCATATTGCTTGTGTATTAAAACTGCTCTTTAACACAATGGCTGTTTCTGAAAATGCTTGGATGTGGGAAATGATTGCATTTCTATTGAAGCTATTAGAATGAATCACAATTGGTTTTCACATAAAAGTTTTTTTTTCACATAAAAGTTTTTAATGCATAGATATTTCACATAATATGTTCATAGGCAAGAGTTCTTCAAATAAAGCAGTTTTGTCCACAAGAAATTTTATCTGTGAGTCAGCTTTACCTCCAGTTAGAGCGGATATTCTTGTTTTTTTCTTTTCCTTGGTTTCTTTTTCATTTGCTCCTTAAATTATTTCTAGGAGTGCTATAACACTGCTCTAGGCTGAATGTTTGTGTACCTTCCCTTCCGAAATGAAATCCGTATGTTGAATTCCTAACCCCCAGTGTGAAGGTATTTGGAGGTGGGGCCTCTGGGAGGTGATTAGGTCATGAGGGTGGAGTCATCGTGAACAGAATTAGTGCCCTTATAAGAGGAGACCCGAGAGAGACGACTTTTCTCTATCTCATGTGAAAGTGCAACAAGTAGGCATCCATCTGCAAACCAGGAAGAGGGCCTTCACCAGACACAAGATTAGCCAGCACCTTGATCTTGTACTTCCCAGCCTCTGCTACTGTGAGGAATAAAATTGTGTTGTTTTAGCCACCCAGTGTGTGGTAATTTGTTATAGGAATTTGAACTAAGAGAAACACCGATAGTCATGGTTCGGGTCACTTTGTAAAAACAGGGTGGACCCCATCCAAAATTTGAGTTGGATGGCAAGATGATAATGCCACATATACACCAAGACGGTATGAAAATGTTTATTACCAACATAATGGGACTTTCTGAAGAGTTCAGGGCAGGACCTCAAGCTGGTCCAAAATGGCTTGAGAGAACAAGCAAAGGAGAGCAGTCTGATTTTTCACAGTAATTAGAAGGGTAGGGCCAGAGTAAGGGCTCTTGCTAGTGGTTTGAACTTCCCACCAGAACCAAAGAGGGAATGCCTCAGCTTTAGTATCAGCTTTGCTTGATGGGGCCAGAGGAGAAGGGAAAGGGGAGGCTTAAAAGCTATCAACAAGGGGTGTCTGGGTGGCTGAGTGGGTTAAGCCTCTGCCTTTGGCTCAGGTCATGATCTCAGGGTCTTGGGATCGAGCCCCGTGTTGGGCTCTCTGCTCAGCAGTGAGCCTGCTTTCTCCCCTCTCTCTGCCTGCCTCTCTGCCTACTTGTGATCGATCTCTCTGTCAAAAAAAAAAAGTAAAATCTTAAAAAAAAAAGCCGTCAGCAATCTAACATCAAGAAATGGAGTCAGATTCTTTATTACAATCCTTCTTTTTAGAACCTGTCTATACAATAGACTTTTCCATCAACCCTTATAGAAGTAAAGAATATATTATCTCTTTTAAAAATAAACATATTAAAACATTTTCTTTTCAAAGTAAAAATTACATATAGCATGGCCTGGTGGAAAAAGCAAGAGTTAGAACCAAATAAACCTGGAATCAAATTTGAGTTCTGTTGATGGCTTACTGTATCCATAAGGATTCAGTGCAGGAAACAGAATCTACCATAGGTATCTAAAGCACAGGGGGGTTTAATGGAGGAGGTAGATGCTTATAAAAATCATTGGAACGGGTGGAGAAACAGGTTGTAGGCTACACCCCTGGAGTGACTCCAAGAGCTCTAGAGAGCTGCTTCCCTAGGATAGCACTACCTTTGATGCTGCTCCGGGATCTCTGCTGGAAGCAAGCGGCCTCTTTGGGCACTGCCATCGAAGCTGCTTCCCACCACCCCAGAGACGGGGCAATGACACTGGGCTGCTATGGAGGTAAAGCTTCACGTTTTCATGGTCTTGCTTGATAGCAATAAAAGCCACGAGCCACAAGAAGTTCACCTCTGCCTCCTTGCCATTGCCCACATTTTGCAGGAGTATATGTAGTGAGTAGAGGCTAACTCACATCTAGAACCTTAGCTTGAAGGGGATCTGAGAAAATTTCATCTGAGCTTTACAGGGCTAAATGGATGTTGACTAAAACAATCCAGAGCCACCTCCCTCTCTCTGTGATCTGGGACAAATGTTTGAATTTTAATTTTCTCTCCTCAAAATGGATCTAGTACTTACAATGAAAGGCTATCCAAGGACAAGAGGTCATATAAAGTATCTAGGATATGGTAGTTGGCCAAATAACCCTCTCTCTCATTACAGTTATGTCGAAGTATTTCATCTCTCTCTCTCTCTTTTTTTAAAGATTTTATTTATTTATTTGACAGAGATCACAAGTAGGCAGAGAGGCAGGCAGAGAGAGAGAGAGGAGGAAGCAGGCTCCCCGCTGAGCAGAGAGCCCAATGCGGGGCTCGATCCCAGGATCCTGGGATCATGATCTGAGCCGAAGGCAGAGGCTTAACCCACTGAGCCACTCAGGCACCCCCTGTCGAACTATTTCAGAATTTTAGAAATCATTACACTAAAAGCCCTACTGAGCACTTCAGTTGCTTTATTGTAAAGCACATCAGCAAAGAAGTTTCACTTCAAAGTAGTCTGTGGGGATTGTATAGTCCAAGCACTAATTTTAGAGATAAATAATAATAAATAACATTGCAATTTATAAATTTTGGGACTCAAACTCATGCCTCCCTATGTGGGACTATCTATGCATTCATTAATTCTACTGTTTCAGATTGTTTTTATCACTGCTCGTGCTGGACACTGTACTTGCTGGGTTTGTAGAAGAGAAATAAACAACTAGATCCTACCCATTGGAGCTTTACAGTCCAGTGGAACAGGGATATGTTAAATAAATAAACAGAACTGCAATGCAATCACTGTGAAGGAAAACTGCAGGTTGCTGAAAAAGACAATAGTAAGAAAAAATTAGGTTGCCAGGTTTAGCAAATAAAAATATAGGATGTCCAGATAAACCTGAATTTCAGATAAACACCAAATAATCTTTTAGTGTAAGTATGAAGCATTAAAAAAATTATCTGATCACCTAAAATTCAAATTTAGGTGTCTTGTATTTTATCTGACAGCTCTGGGGTAAAGACTAACTTAATAATGCCACATTTTCCCTCTTCTAAATGAGCAGAACAGGAGCTCAGAGAAACACAGAGACTTGTTTAAGATTACCCGTTAATTAGATATGGGGACAGAATTTGAGCTCAGAGCTGTTTGATTGCAAAGCCTTTTGTTCATAACTGGCCCCCCTACACAGAGTGCAAATTGAAAGAAAGGGGCCGGCCACTTCCGGTTCCTGAATGACAAGTTTAATAAACAAGGGAACTTACCAATGTTTGAATTTTTATGAGGCTTGTTTGGAGCAGCTGCAAAACAATAGATCTCACCTGCCTGCCAGAATCTTAAAAGTTTATATGAAGGCATTACCTGAGTTGTCACATAGTTAGTCCAGATGGTCTCAACAACACATAGCTCTTTCAAGGTTGCATCCTGGAAAATGCCTCTCACTGTGAGAACCACAGAGTGTTCCTTCTAAGGGTGGGGGATGGGGTGAGGAGCCTCCCATTGCCCTGGTCTAGCTCTGTGTGTTACAATCTCATTGGCCACCTGTGCATGGCCAGGCCCAACCACATGGCTTTTGCCCTTAAAAGCTAGTCTTGTAAGGCAGAGAGAGGTTGTCCTCTCTGTAAGAGGCACGGCTCTGAAGGGTGCTTGGCGTGAAATAAAGCTTTGCTTGACCTTTGCTTTGTATCAGTCTCGCTCCTTTGACCATGGACCCAACATGACCTCCTTCAAAGAAAGCACAAATCACAGTTAAAGGAAGGAGTGGTCTCAGGTATATTGTTACTGTTTAGGAAAGTGATTTTGGTTTGTGTTTTACATATAATATTTCAGTTTTTGTCACTTTCAGCCTTCAGTCACTTTCTTGTGACTCACTTGGAAGGGAATTAACATTGAAGTTTTAAAACAAGTTGCCATTTTCGTCTGTGAAGTTTTTAATTTCCTATACTCCTCTGAGGTGTCAGTCATCTGCCTTCCCATAGGAGAGCTTTGTCTTTCACCTCAAGATCTATTGGATTTCTTGTGGTGATGAGATAAACAATATCATTAATTCATGACTTCAAAACACGTTTTCATTTTTTGTGAGACTTCCAACATCTCGAAATGTTGAGCAGAAGATTTTAAGTGCTACATATTATTTTAAAATAATGCATATTTATTATTATATTTTTGTTGTTGTTGTTATTGTTCTGGGAGAAAAAGAGAAAGTTCCAGAGTCTAAAGGAAGAGAAAAAAACATGTATGCCAAAGGGAACATAGAACATGACTTTTTCCTTCCTGTGATTTTTGGCTATTATTACCCTTAAAAGTTAATCCAGAAAAATGACTTGCTGAATAAAGTGGCACATAGGGTTATATTTTTAATAAAAGTATACTTAAAAACATAAGTTCCCTGTGAAATTACTGTGAGATGTGAATGTACTGCCCATGGCATTGACCTGAGTAAATTATGACCACATTTTTTTTTTAAAGATTTTATTTATTTGACACAGAGAGATCACAAGCAGGCAGAGAGGTAGGCAGAGAGAGAAAGAGAGAGAGGAGGAAGCAGGCTCCCTGCCTAGCAGAGAGCCCAATATGGGACTCGATCCCAGGACCCCGAGATCATGACCTGAGCCGAAGGCAGAGGCTTAACCCACTGAGCCACCCAGGCGTCCCATGACCACATTTCTGATGCAGAGTGAAGTCAAGATGGTTGAGTTTATCCAGGGATGGTAAAGAGTTTCCCTTCAGCTGTCAGGTCTGACAAATTGGTGACTCCAGGGTGTCCCATTCAAAAGGGCTCTAAAACCAAATCTCAGCTAAAGAGAATGCATCAGTGATTGGCTAGCAATGTCTGTTATGGCAAATTGATGGATTGTTTTTTTGTCAAACATAAATGCAAATACAGGATTGGTTATTATAAGAGATGGGATGGACCTGTGCCAACTTAAAGGCATACACACACAGACACACACAGACACAGACACACACACACACAGACACACACACACACACACACACACACAATGTTTAATAAATTATTCCAAACTTTTTTTTTTTAAGATTTTATTTATTTGACAGACAGAAATCACAAGTAGGTAGAGAGGCAGGCAGAGAGAGAGGAGGAAGCAGGCTCCTTGCTGAGCAGAGAGCCCGATGCGGGGCTTGATCCCAGGACTCTGGGATCATGACCTGAGCAGAAGGCAGAGGCTTTAACCCACTGAGCCACCCAGGCGCCCCTCCAAACTTTTTTTTTTTTAAGCAAGTGTCTGAGAGTTAGGGAGACTTTTTCTTACTTGTTAATATAGAAGGTAGAAAGATAAATTCTGGTTTCTTTAAGGCTCTAAATAATTGATTTCGTTCATGAAAATTTTGTAATGCTTGATAAATAGGTATATATATATTATTCTGCATACAAACATGTAATTAGGTTGCATTCTCATTCAATCCTTTGGGTGTAAGGCAAACTGGAAACTCGATTATACAGTTCTTGGGACAAAGCTAGTACATAATGTGTCAGCTGGGGAGAATAAAGGAGAGAAAGATGAACTAAAAAGGGAAATAGACAATGGGAAATTATTTTTTAGACTGTGAGGAGAAAAGTAGTTCATGCCAACACTCGCAACTCAAATTATTGCGAGAAAAATGGACTTAACTGGGAACTTTCAATCATTTAGTGCTCAGAATGGACCTGAAATGCAGATACAGAACAGAATCTTACTTTGTGATGTTTTATGGGAAAATTCAATAATGGTAGCTAATATTTATTGTGTAGCTAGTGCTTTAAAAGTGTTATCTCTTATATTTCAAATATAACAACACAATCCCCGGGAGGTAGCTTGTGTCTCAAAATAATGAAACTATGGCTTAGGGTAACTAATGAATGCTTCGGATCTCCACCCCACCCAATTGATCTGGATTAAGACCCCCTGTTCTTTGTTAGTGACTGCCTATATTATTTTTCCAAAATCCTGAGTAAAGTGTATGCTAAATTTTTCTCATTCAAAAGAGGAATTTCTGCATGTACCAAATACCAATACCAAAATAAAATAATTGAGTGTGGTTGGCTGAATAAAGCCCTTCTCCTTCTCTCCCAGAGACATCCAGGACCTAATCCCTGGAATCTGTGAATGGTACTTGGTCTGACAAATAAGGGCTTTGCAGATGGGATTAAGTTAAGGATTTCAAAATGGGATTATTCTGGATTATTTCATGTGGTTCCTAAATGCAATCACATGTATTCTTATGAGAGAGAAGCAGGGAAATTAGAGACAGACAAAAGGCAATGTGAGCAGAGAGGCAGAGATTGCAGAAATGCAGCCATAAGCCAAGGAATGCCATCAGCCACCAGAAGTTAAAAGAAAGAAGGACTGAGGTCTCCCCTAGAGCATTTGGAGGGAGCATAGCTCTGCTGACACCTTGCTTTTAGTATGGCGAAACTGATTCCAGATTTCTGGCCTCCAGAACTGTGAGAAAATGACCAACTGTTGTTTTCAAGCACCAGGTTTGTGGTACTTTATTGAAGCTGCATCAGGAAGCTAATACACAGAGAACAAAGAGGAGCAAATTGTTTAAGGCACTAAATTTGTGGTAATATGTTATGGCAGCCATAAGAAACCAATACAATGAGCTTGAAAAAGGCCAACAGACTGTTTCTTCCCTCAGGCAAGTCTCCCCAGACGAGGTGACCTTTCCCTAACTAATATGTCTTAGCACTTCAAATTTACTTTTGGTAACATTCACTTGTAATCACATTCAGTTATCTTGTTTATCTCTGTATCTCAAGGTGCCCAGAAAAGTAACTGCCACATAATAGGGGCTGAGTAAATATTTGTTTAATGACTGAGTGGAATTTGAGCCATAGGGTCTATAGGGTGGTGAAATTTGGTGGATTGTGAGTCTTGCAACTCCTGGCAGGGTGAAGTCCTTTGGGGGCAGGGTTGGGGCAGGGAATGGGGTACAGCAGTTAACACTGAGAACACTCAGCTCCAGCCATGTGGCCCAGGAGGGCAGCCACCAGCTGTAATCCCCCTTGGTCAAGTGTGAGGACACTGAACCCTTGTCCATCAGGAGCTGAATTTACTCAACTCTTAGGTTTGTGCACAACTGTCTAAGAATGATCTAGACTACTTTCCCCTACTTTATGTGCCCTGGTCTTCACTTTCATAGTACTTATCACATTTCACGTATGTTGGTGGATTAGTCACCAATAACTGTTCTCCCTCTCTCCACACCCACCTCCCTAAGGGGAGGCACTTAGACTCCTCACAGCCTCAGAACTTAGCGTGGTGCCTGAAACTTAGTAAAATGTCAAGAATATTTGTTGACAGTTCATAAATGTAACTTTTCTATAGTGGAAAATACATAAGATAGTGATTACTACCTTTTGCTCTTGTTAGAAGCCTATTTGAGACTTTGATGAAAGCCGTGAAAACTCTTCCCAGAAAAATTCAGAATTCTGTCACATTTTCTAGAGATTCATTGACAGCCTAAACCCATTCATGTGGGGCTTATCATTTCTAAATTATATTAATTTTCCATTTTAAACAGCAGATGTTAAGTTTTATGGAACACTTGCTATTTGTCAGATTTTTGTGCTGTTTTACATGTAATATTTCAAGAACCTTTACAGCTCTAGGAGGTTACTTCTGTTTTTAGTTTTTTAAAAGATAAAGAATTAGTGCAAAAGAGACCAAGTTACTTATCCAAGCTCATAGAACTGGTTAGCAGCAGAGCTGGGACTCAGACCAAGATCCTTATTATTATTATTATTTTTTTTAGTAGCCTGAGTTTGCACTCTTAACCACTAAAAATCATCTGCCTGTTCTATGTTCCTGCCCGTAGTGAGCAATGGAGTTATCCAGTGAAGACACTTAATCTCCCCGAGTAAGAGTCTGAAAAGATGATATTAGCTGGCTTGAGTTCCTGGCTTGATGTGAGCAAAGCTTCCTTGATCAAACAGGACAGCCTGTTCCCCCAACAGCACTCAGGATGCTTAGAGAGCCCACGTTCCTGCTGTACTTGTTTAGCAATTGGCAGAGATGTGACTCTAAATTATCTTGTGCATGTTTCAAACCATTTAAATTGTCATTGTAGGATTTTGCCTATTAGCAAAATACCATCCCCTGAATACTGATTATGTAAAATAGCACAATTGTCTGGTGATAGGAAAGCAATGACTTTTGAATGTGGTCCAGCCGTATGATGGCTCTTTTTTGGTGAAATGTAAGGAAGTTGCTTGTGTAATATTCTTTCTGTAATTAGATTCTGGATATATTCATATTTTACCACATGTTGATACAAAATAAATAGGCACAATATTTAAAAAAATGCTTCGTTGCACATAAATGCCCTTTTGTCACGGTTGAGGCTGAGGAGAGTAAAATATGTCTTCTTTAGCATTTTTCTCCCTTCTTCTTTGGTGGTGACAACATTTCTATCGGAGATTGAGTGAACCCAAGAACTCTAAACACTCTCTTGGCATGGGGCTCAGCTCTTAGCTGCCTGGTCTGAGGGGGAGCGGGGAGGAAAGCACTCCTGGTTAAATTGGGGGTCATTAGCATGCTGGTGATTGATCAGCTGAGTTATTCATTTTAAAGCTTCAGCATTTTCACATATAAAGTAATTTTGGTCAGTAAGAGCAAATTATACTCATTATATCCAAATTCAAATACATGTTTAGAAAGCATGTGGTTTGGAAAACAAATGGGATACAATTCCAACACTAATGCCTCATTAGGGGCATTTGCACACATCTATTTCTATCTCCCAGATCTTTATAATCATCATAATGTCATGCCTCCGTCCATGAAATCAGGAGAGATATTTATTTGTGTCGCTCTTACCACAGGCATCAGGCATGTGACAGAGCTTATCTCCTGAAGGGGAGCCCTCCAACCACTGCTGTTTTCACTTCTTCCTTTGCACTAGTGACTATACTAATCAGATACAACTCAGCCTGAAATCGTGCAGAAATCCTAGGTAGCACCCTTAGACAAGGCTGTCTAATCCCCAGGAGATCACAAAATTAGGAAACAACTTTCCTTAGAATTCTGTTAGAATTACCATCAGCACTGATCCTCAATTAGGGATCTGTAAATGCTTGACTGAGGTAAACTTGTTTGTAGTAGATTAGAGATGGTTGCAATTTCTTTTAAAAAAATGGTTGCAAATTCTTTATTACCCTGCTTTTTGAGAGATGGAGGCTAATTCATCTCATGGAGTCTGAGCTTACCTACTGACTTAACCAGTTTAGAGAATATAACAAGGTCATTAAGAAGCCTTACAGCTTCTGTCTAGAACTGTTGGAACACTCTTTTTGGGAACCTGGAGCTACTGAATAAGAAGCACCTGGGTAGCTCAACTGGCTAAGCAACCTAATAGTGATTTCGGCTTAGGTCATGATCTCAGGGTCATGAGACTGAGCCCCATATTGGGCTCTGTGCTCAGCGGGGAGTCTGATCCAGATTTTCTCTCTCCTTCTCCCTGTGCCCCTCCCCCTGCTCATACTCTCTCTCTCTCTCAAATAAATAAATATATAAATCTTAAAAAAAAACCAAAAAACCAAAACTGACTACTTTGAGATCACATGTAGGTATCTCACATGATAGTTTCAGCAGAGCCCAGCCTTCCACTCATCTAGGCCAAGATATTAGGGATTTTTTTCATTTTTTGTTTTTAAATTCCAGTGTGAGTTTTATTATTATTCAAGTACAGCGAGGCCAAAGGATCAGAAGTTAACTGCCATTGAATAGATTGTTCGTCAGGGGTGCCTGGGTGCCTCCGTGGGTTAAGCCTCTGCCTTCGGCTCAGGTCATGATCTTAGGATCCTGGGATCAAGCCAGCGGGGAGCCCACTTCTCTTCTCGCTGCCTGCCTCTCTGCCTACTTGTGATCTCTCTCTCTCTGTCAAATAAATAAATAAAAAATCTTTGAAAAGATAGTTTGTCACTGAGTTCCTGAAAGGAGGGGGTCGGCCACGCCATGAAGGGCCACAAGGGGAAGCACTTGGGGTTGGTAAAGAGGAATGAGGGGAAAGCACGAGCAAGGCCTTTAGTATTTATTTACTTTACTTTACTTTTATTTTATTTTATTATTTTACTTTCTTCTCCTCCTTTTTGTCTCCCCTTTGCCTCCCTCTCTTCTTCATTTTCCTCTTCTTCTTCTTCCTCTCCTTCTTTTTCTCCTTCTTCTTCTCCTCCTCCTCCTGCTGCTGCTGCTTCTTCTTCCTCTTCTTCTTCTTTGTGTTTTTCTTCCTCTCTGACTCCTCTTTCTTCTTTTCCAAAAAGGAATGGGAGATGTAAGAAAAGCAGAGAAATTAGCTAATTTGAGTAATCTCAGTGGACTTCAGGTATAGGGGTTGCCCCAACTTGCCTGGTACCTGGCTGTGAGGTGATTAAGACAGGAGAATATTGGTTCTGAATGTAAATGAAAGCCTAATAAATGGGACTCCCCCATTTATTGGTGGGGGATACAGACTTTGGTTGCCCATGAAGTGTTATCTTTCCAGGAGTAGTTTGCTATCTCTAAGAATTAGCTAGCCTTTGGAGGGACAATCTCTCCCAGGTCAGCGAGGGGCCAGATGCCTCCAGAGCATCAGGAGTACAGAAAATAAGAAAATATAGTTAATATAACCAGAAATACAGGTAAAACCATCTTTGATGCTCCAGACCAGGCCATCTGCCAGCTGGTTACTATAGAAGTAACTCAATCGGAACCACATAGAACTGAAGAATTACCCATCTGAGCCCTGCCCAAATTCCTAACCCACAAATGTATGTGTTGACAAGTCATTTTCTTCCACTGATTTTGGGGTAGTTTTTATGTAATAATAATTAACTGCAACATTGCACCATAGTCTTAGAGTAATTTTGCTTCCTGTCTCACACACCTGAAAACCATTTAAATGAATATTCATTCTTTTTATTTTTTTAAGATTTTATTTATTTATTTGACAGAGAGAGATCACAAGTAGGCAGAGAGGCAGGCAGAGAGAGAGAGGAGGAAGGAAGCAGGCTCCCTGCAGAGCAGAGAGCCGGACGTGGGGCTTGATCCCAGGAGCTTGGGATCATGACCTGAGCCCAAGGCAGAGGCTTAACCCACTGAGCCACCCGGGCATGCCATGAATATTCATTCTTGATCAATAACAAAACTTGGCAAAATTTTAACTAAAGGTGACTTCTTGGTATCTTTTGGAAGAATTATATAATTAATGAGATTTCTTTTTTTAGTGATTCTAATAAATAGGAAAATCACATACAAAAAAAGAGAATCACACAGAATAACAGAAAAGACTCCTGGTTTCTATATTTTAAAATCACAACGTTTTCAAACTTGAGGGAGTAGCAGAAGTTCTACACCCTTTTCAAACTGACTCTGCCAAAGGTTAGTGGGTTGGGTTTCCAGGTGATACTAACATGGATGGACTGTGAGCATAACAGTGATAGTGAAAATGACTACACAGTCAGAAGATGCCATCTCTGTTTCCATACAGATTAATTTCAGAGGGTCTTAGGGTTCTCTCAAATAGTCATTACACGATTGGCTTGAGTGGTGTCTGCATTTTTCTGTCCCATGGATGCCTCCATCTGGAATTTAATATGCACTCAACTCTTTTTCATTCCAGGAGGGATATGTAATGAAAATCTCCATATTAGTCATCAGCTGTCAACACTGACAAATTTCAATTATCATCCTTCGGTAGCAGTTCACACTAGAGAAGGAAATCAGGATGGCACACTGGGATAGCATACTTGTGACAGATCTATTTTAATTGCCTTTCTTATCCACATTTAACCTCCATCATTTTGACAGGAGAATGAAACTCACAGAGGAGGTAACTTTTCCTGCCAGTGATAAAGGTGGATGGTGTGAGGAAATAGGATGCTAGAAAGAGACTGGGCAACACCCATCAATATATAGACTGGCATTGATTGCTGCGAATGCTTCCTTTTCCTAGGAGGCCTGTGGTGGTAACTCTGCTTATCAAAACACTTTGCATGTAATCAGCTGCTTGGATGGATGTTCCTGCTGATCATCCATAAATTATTCATCAATTAAAAAGACTTGCCATAATCTTTTTCTTTTCTTTTCTTTTCTTTTCTTTCTTTCCTTTTTTTTTCTTTTCTTTTTTTTTTTTTTTGCTTCATTTTCTCAAAGATGAATTTTCAACAGCCCCTAGCAGGAGTTTCCCTTAGTGAGTGCTCATCATTTCTTCCCATTCCTTCCAACAACACTGCTCATTTAGTTTTTTGATTACAGCTTGATGCTTGCATCAGAAGAAGCCTCTACCATGACAGTTCATGTCAACTTTGTGTTCCTTTACTCTTGCTTCTTTCCTTTTCTTTAATCCCGAGAGATCTGCGTGCTAGCCTTAAAATACAAAAGAAGTGTTTTTCTCTGACTAGACATATTAGTTTGGTTCTGCACAGACCCATTTCTCATGGGATTTTTTTACTGTGAGTTTACTGTGAGTTTTTTTACTGTGAGTTATTCCTTGGGTGATCTGGTTTCTGTTATAATCCAGTCAAAATTAAATGAAGGTATCTTTCTGTAACAATAATTTATGAATGTTTACTGGCTCTGACTATGCTTCAAATTGCAATACAACAGGTTATTTATTTTACTCATCTAATAACCCCGATGAGATAGGTACCGTTATCCATCTATTACAGATGAGAAAGCAGCTCAGGGATTTTTGAGTACCTCCCTAATATTTCCACAGCTAGAAAGTAGTAAATCTGGGATTTGGTTCCAGGAAGGCTGACTCCAGAATCCGATCCCCAATTTCTCTGCTATGATACTCACTCACTGCCCATGTCTGCAATGTTTTATTAACCATCTTAGTCATTGTTACTGCCCTATAGAAGAATAACATTTTTTCTGGGGACTTGAGAGCTAGAAGAAAGGGTAGTGTAATCTCATCTCTCTCAGGAAAAGACCAAAGGGCTTAAGGTAATTTCCCCGGAGAATTTGTCCAGACACAAGGATAATAGTTGTATTTCAGAAAATGAATAAAGAAGTTGCTTACGGAATTTCCAAATTTAGGAAAGAGTAAACCAGGAGTGAAAACGGAGTGAGGTAGAACTGAATGGGACAGAGACCTTGGATACCCATGAATTGTCTGTAGTGTTTTTCTACATATGAAACCACAATGGTGGCCTGGATACTTTCATACACTCCTCTCCTCCCCATTCAGTCCATGTTCAAGCTGGATCCACAGGATTCTAAGAGTTGTATTCCAACAAGTGTATGGTAAGGGAGCATATGGCACTTCTTAATTCTAACTCAACGCAACAAAAACTTCTCAGCCGATACTATTTACTGATAATCTAATATGTTTGTAATTAAAGAAGTGTGCAAAATGTTGTGCAAAATAGCATAATCCTCCTGCAACTTTGGGATATCAAATGTATATCATTCTTTTCACCAGAAGGACTTTGAGAAACAAGTGAAGAGTAAGGTGTTAACAAATTTCTAATTTTGAGAAGACAGTTAAGACAGGAGAGGAAGCATGCAGAGCTGTGGGTATCAGGCCAAGAACGGCCCAGAAGGAGGCAAATTACAATCAGTTATAAATCATAGTAAAATTGAGAGGGGTTAAGAAGGTAATTAAAAAACTTTTTTTTTTTTGAATAGAGATTGCAACCTTTAAGTTGAAAGAATGGCCTTGGTGGAATTTAATAGAACTCTTCCTAATTATTAAAAGGATAAACTCCATCATTTGATAGAGTGTTCCTTTTTAAATGCAAGCAAATCAAAACCACCTTGGGGTATGTGAATTAACTGTGCTCATTTATAAACTATAAAATGCTTTATATCGAAGAGTATACATAAAACAAGCTGAAGACAAATCTATGAATGTATTTAGATTTATTGGTACCAAGATTCCTTACCTATCTTTAGAAATTATCCCCAATGAGATATAATATAGCTCTGGAAATATCAGGTCTCATTTAGTGTTTCTTTAGAATCTCGGAGCCTAAGTAAGCAGGCCTGCCTTTAGAATGATTAATATGCTAGCGCAGTTTTGAGTTATAAATATAATTGTTATCCCTGCCCCTGGGAGTATGACACATTTATCATGTAGCTCTCCAGCACCTGACACATAGGGCTTAGGGAGGGGCTTGCATTATTGAGTACATATTCTGTGTTAGGAAGTGTCTTGGCTTTGAATATTACTTTACTGAACTCTCCAAGTGACTCTGTTCATAAACCACCACTAGTACCAGTATGCATATAAGGAAACCAAGGTTTAGGGAGCTGAAGTAAAACGGCTACAGATTATAAGGCTGTGACTATAGAAGCTGACTTTAAATTCAAGGTCCCTGGTTTTTAGAGTGGGCACTTTCTATTACTACATCCAGCTATCTTCTAGAGTATTATGGGAACTTCCTACACATAGTAGGGACTTAAATGTTTGTTGTATGACCTCTGAGAGATCAAGCCATCTGTATTAGTAAATTCCAGAAAAGTGAAAGTGAAATAAAGTACAATTAAAAGGCAATATATGACTATTATTAAAATGATAGAAATAGAAATAAATGAGCAATAATGTTTATAGAAACTCAAAGGAAAGTGCTTCTATTGAAGTGTAGTATTTGTCAAGGGACTCTTCTCAGTGAAAACTTTGCTTTTCAAAATGTGCAATTCTTAAAGTTTCCACTCCACATCTTATTGCCAATCTTTTCAGAAAAACTTATTACAGTTTTTCAATATTATATACTGGAAGGTGCCTAAAAGCATATTTATCCTGCAGTAATTTTACTGCAGCACCGGAACACATTTTCCTTTCAGTAACCGGGTAAATTAAGCATAGGTGATCATCATTTTCAGGTGATTTTTCCTGACAGACTACACAAGGAAACCATGCAAATGTCCTCCAGGGAAATGCTCTACCTTGGTCCTCAAGAAAATTTCAGGACTGGCAGCATGTTCTCAAGACTAAATATCTCGTTCAAGCAAGGTCTGCTTGACCTTGATGTTCGAACAGCTGGGGATTCTGAACGTCAAGCTACATGACTTCCCATAGGCCACAATCAATCTAGTGCTGACTCTGGTGTTAACTATCTTTGCAAGTCCCAAGAAAAAAAGGCAAAAGTAGCTTTTGACTTAGCTGATTTGGTTAGAAGGGCCCCTGAAGACCAGTTTGGATGACAGAAAAGTCAACCCACAACTCCTCAGTTTGGGGTGATTTAATTTAGGGGCTTCCACCGACATCTCCATAATGTAAAGTGAATTCCATTAAATTGCAATGGAGACTGTTACATTCAAATCCAGTCCCTTACTCCTCATTATCATATGAAAAGTTTCTATTTATCTTATTATCTTATTAACATCATTTCCAGATCATTTTCCAGGTGGTTTTTTTTTTTTTTAAGATTTTATTTATTTATTTGTCAGAGAGAGAGAGAGCGCGAACAAAGGTAGACAGAGTGGCAGGCAGAGGCAGAGGGAGAAGCAGGCTCCCTGCCGAGCAAGGAGCACAATGTGGGACTCGATCCCAGGACGCTGGGATCATGACCTGAGCCAAAGGCAGCTGCTTAACCAACTGAGCCACCCAGGTGTCCCTCCAGGTGCTTCTGTTTTCTTACTTACACCTCTAAAGTTTTATACGTTTTGCTTATTTTCTAATTGAAGACTTTAAGAGGCAGCTAAAATAAAAATTTTAAATTAGAGTATGCAACAATATCCAATATTTAATTAATATGTATGGAACACATACAAAAGCTTTATATATATTTATATACATGTATATGTATATATATTATATATATGAATAAATGCATATATAAATGTATATATAAATATAAAAATTATATATATAATTTCAATTAATCCTTGTAACAATCCCATGAATTACTCTACCATCCAAGTTTCACAAATGAGGAAACTGAATCTCAGAAGCTTAAGTGTAATTTTCCAAGGTTGCACATGTAGTAAAAGGTGTATTCAAGTTTCAGATCCAGAAATGTATTGTTTCAAAATTCATGCTTATCCTATGAATCCATGCTATTATCCTTGAACTTACATGGGAAAGCTATAACCTATGTGAATTATTTCTTTTATCATGTTTCATCAATTTATGTTCACTCACTCAGCAACTATTTACTGAGAAATGACATTCGCAAGTTTTTGGAGACTGATAGAAGACACAATGCTCTCGCTCTTTGAATTTTTTGGTGTGAACTATCAATTTTGACCATTTTTAATGCCATTTATTCAGCTATGTGTTATTTCATTTATTGATTCAAGCCAAGCCAAAATCCCTTCTCATCTGAAAATAGGCATCTAGTCCAAGGCATGAAGACTCCTGGTCTTCTCCCTTTAGGCCAGAGTTTCACACCCAAGTACTCAAGTTTCTCTGCATCCATTTTTGTCCCTTTCTTGCTGTCTTCTGTGACCACCCTCATTTTGGCTTTTTAGCCTTGATATTTCTTGGACTGATGCTCAAAAAGTACTTCTACTCTCAGATATGGACACATCAGAATGGTTTTATCTCTCTTGCCTGTATCTCTTAACACAGATGTACAACAAGAAAAAACAAAGCAATTAGTGTTTCATACTTGGTCTTTAAGTTCAATGGAATCTTTTTGTAATTTAGAGGGATCTCTGGATTCAATATCTTCTTTCTTTAATAGGAAGACTTCAGATTTATATTGCATACTACATTTCTCCATTATTATAATAATTTAATACTGCAGAGTAGCTATGCTTGTATATCCCTATTTCTGCCACTATATTGTAAACTTTTTATAAGCAAGGACATTGTCCTTATAAAAAAATTCACCATGAAAAAAAAAAAAAAAATTCACCATGACCCTCACCTCATCCAGGCTTAGGACAAAGCCAAAAGAGCAAACTCAGTAGAGATGATTGGTACAAATCCTACTAATACATATATGAATTTATGCATTGGAGACACACTGGTGAACAAAATCAGACTTATCCTTGCCCTCATCTGGTTTATGACTTTCAAGTTACTTTGGAGGAAGTAGAGAGAAGGATGGGGGAAAATGAGGAAGGAGAATCTAATATTATGTAAGTAATTACAGTGTGTGAAATGATGTTAGGTATCTTATGTTTGCCATACCCCATCACAAAGAAAGTAAACTAAACTTTCCCAAACACTTGTGTTATCTCCTAATAGGAAAATAAGTCTAAGTCATCAGTCTTTCTGGAGCATGGTCATTTGGTGGTTGTTACTTCCGGGAATTCTTTTCCCTTGACAAAGTTAGGAGCTAGGTTTGCTTTCGCTGTCACACTTGAATTCACATTGACTATAATAATCATACCACTTCTTTCTTCACCTCTCAGCCTTTGGACATTTGCTGGTAACAACTCACTACTCTGTTTCATTTAATTTTAAAAGCATTAACTAAAAACAAGTATCTATAAAACTGCTTTTATCTACTCCATATCATAACGTGGGGACCAAATGGGAGAAATAAATAGGCTTAACATGGCTATCGAGATGAGAGTCTAGTTCTTGTTCTTAGACTACCTTCTCAAACAGAAGGGTTACCTATATTTCTATTCTCAGAAGATTGTATAGTTTAGAACTGAGAGGTGGTGGAGACTGATTTTGAAGGAAGAACACCTCCAGAAAGCTAATGTACATATTCATTTGACCTATGGGGTTGAAATAGGTTCTTACCACTTGCCTGGAATCAAGGCCTCTACCTCCAGGATAGAAGCATGGTCAAAAACTACACCACTACAAGGCGTTTTCCCTTGTAAATTAGAGGAATTTATTTTAAAAGGAACAACTGTGTCAGGTTAACACAGTAGGCAGCAGTGTTATTAAATCTGTGAGAGGGGAGCCCCAAACCAGGCCTGATGGAAAGTGTAATGCCAAACTGAAGTAAAGTTCTCGCAGCAATTAGAGAGACAAAATGACCAGGGTCTGTTTATAGATAAAAGATTAGCATGGTGTCTCAGGACTTTGATCATAGAATCTTAAGGAGCCACATATTGATTGGGTTTACAAGCAATCACAGGAGCCCAAACTGTGCTTAAGTAGAGTAAATGGGAAGAGATGAATAAGTTACCTGTTTGACTCAAAAGGGAAGATTAAAGACTATATGCTTAAATAGAAGCATTAAAATATAAATCATCAATATTGGTCAAAGGGTACAGACAAAGATTAACAAGTTCTGGGGATCTAATATAGAGAATGGTGATTATAGGTAATAATACTGTATTATAAGGACTACATCAAACTAGAAAAGTTTCAGTGCAGGAAAAAAAATATTAACTGAATGAAAAGGCAACCTACTGAATGAGAGGAACTATTTGCAGATCGTATATCTGATTAAGGGTTAATGTCTAAAATAAAGAATTTACACTACTCAACAGCAAAATATAAACAACCCAATTAAAAAATGGGCAGAACATCTGGATAGATTTTTTTCCAGAGAAGACATAAAGATTGTCAACAGGTACATGAAAAGAAGCTCAACATCATTAATCAAGGAAATGTAAGTCAAAACCATGATGAGATATCCTTTTAAATAACTATTAACAACAACAACAACAAAAAAACAGGAAATAATAAGTGTTGCCAAGGATGCAGAGGAGAGGAAAACTTTGTGCACTCTTGATGGGGCTATAAATTGGTGCAGTCACTGAGGAAAAACAGAATGAGAGTTCTCCAAAATTAAAAATAGAAGTACCATATAATCCAGCAATTCTACTTTTGGGTGTTTATCCAAAGAAAACAAAAATACTAATTTTAAAAGATATATGCACCGTGTGTTCATTGCAACATTATTTACAATAGCTATTTACAATAGCCAAGATACGGAAAAAACCTAAGTGTCATTAATGGATAATTGGATAAATATTTTATATATATATAATATATATACACACACACATACACACACATGTATATATACGTATATACACACATATATAATAGAATTTTATTCAGTCGTAAAAAAGAATGAAATCTTGTGATTTGTTGCAATAAGGATAGAACTTAGAGCATTATGCTAAGTGAAATAAGTCAGAGAAAGATAAATGCCATATGATCTTATTTATATATGTAATCTAAAAAACAAACCAAAAACCAAGCTCCTAGACATGGAGAATAGATTGGTGGTTGTCAAAGGTGTGGGCTGGGGGTAGAAGAAATGAGTGACCTATTGTTTGCTCTTTGTTACTTCTGGTTTGACTAATTTGAAAAAAAAATGCTTGTGTTATATACTCAAATGTTGCTAAGAGAGTAGCTCTTAAACGTTCTTACCACAAAAAGGAAATGATAACTATGTGATGGGGTAGAAGTGTTAGCTATGCTATAGCAGTAATCATTTTGTAATAAATAAGCATATGTATGCCTTAAACTTATACAATGTTGTATGTCACTTGTATAAGTATAAATGTATAAATAGGTGTTTTTCCCAATAAAGCTGGAAAAAGTAAATAAAATTTAAAAATTAAGCATTTGTACATCATCAGGCATCATTGCAAGAGTAAGAATTGAAGAAAGAGGATTAGTTTTGAAGTCAGTCCATCCTTCTCATTGGTGATTATTAGCATGAGATCTGAAATAGAAGGTTTACTATAATTGAATGCAAGTCTCTGTTTTGTGAGTTCCAATCCTTTGGGATTCTAGCAGCATTAAAAATGCAAAATGTGCACTTAGAATTTTTACAACTTAAAGTTTTGGACACTTTGCATATGCTCTGACTTGTAAAAAATTAATTTTAATTGACTTCAAATTTTAATGATTTTTCCAATGCAACTCAAAGAATCACTTTCAAAGGTCTCCAAAGTGTTAAAGAGTTTTCATAATTCAGTTTTAGTTTTTCTAAGCCAATGCTTTTCAAACACCCATTTGATAGATTCAGAATATTAAGAGTGTGAATACTAAAGTGTGGGTACATGTCATATAAAGCAGTAACTTGGGGAAGAAAATTTATGTTCAGAGATATAAAGTAAGAATCAAATGGCTATGGGTTAGCAGAACATGTAAAAGGATAGGCTGTTTCAGTCAGAGGAGATCAAGGCAAAAACAGGTATCAATAGTATAAATGATAAAATTTCACATATGTTGCCAATAAGAATAGAAATATCAAATACGATGTCAAATATAGAAGAATAGAAATATCAAAATGAAGATAGAAATATAAAATAAAACTAAATAATATAAATAAAAAATAAAATAAAAAATAGAAATATCAAATATAGAAGAATAGAAATATCAAAATGATGTTACAAGAACCCTTAAGCCAATGTGCATTCTATACCGTTCTTTCTTTCTTTCTTTTTTTTTTTTTAAGATTTTATTTACTTGAGAGAGAATGAGTGAGAGAGAGCATGAGAGAGGAGAAGGTCACAGGGAGAAGCAGACTCCCCAAGGAGCCGGCAGCCCGATGCGGGACTCGATCCCAGAAGACCGGGATCATGACCTGAGCCGAAGGCAGTCGCTCAACCAACTGAGCCACCCAGGTGCTCTATACCGTTCTTTATTAAGCACTATTTTAGCTTTGGGGTACTAGAGGTGGTATTATATCATTTGAACAGAACTTGAAGAGGCAGTAGTTTTTAATATTTTGGGGTCACAGACCCATTTAAAAAGTTGATGAAACTGATAGATATTCTTATTATGAAAAAAGGATATATATTCCCACACACAAAGTGTTACACACAAATTATGGGTTATTATGTTAGCAATCTGGACTCTCCAGAGATAGAGAATTATTAGGGGTGAGGTCCATGAACAACAAAGGGAAAAGAACTGGAGGAAACTGAAGGAGCTACCAGACCACAATGCGGATCTGTCTCAGGTGAGAGAAAGACAGGAGGAAGGAAGGTTGGGTATAACCATCTTGGACTGTGATGTGGTTCTAAGAGGGTTTATCAGGCTGTTGGACTTCCTTCAAATGGTTACCCATCAGAAGAATGCCTCATCTTCTAGAAACAGAAAGCCTTAGTGTCCCTGCCCTTGACAGATATGCCTTGGTCTCCCAAGTCCTTGACTGGGAGCAGCCTGTTGTGTGTATGAACTTTGTGAGAAAATCTTAATGGCAGTCAGAGGGTAACAGCCGGGGCTATATGTCGACGACTTCCTGTCACTGGAGATCAGAGAGTTATATTCTCATAGCTCCCACACTCATGGATACAGGATGAAAACCTTGGTTTTAAAGAGAAGTGACATGAGGGGTGCCTGGGTGACTCAATCAGGTAAGCGTTTGCCTTCGGCTCAGGTTAGGGAGTCCCTGGATCAAGCGCCATGTCGGGCTCTCTGCTCAGTGAGGAGTCTGCTTTTTCCTCTCTGTCCTTCCCTCTCCCAGCTCCTTCTCTCTCTCTCTCTCTTGCCCTTGCTCACTCTCTCACTCTCAAATAAATAAATAAAATCTTTTAAAATAGAGAGAGAGAGAGAGAGAGAGAGAGAAAGGGACATGATTATAGAGATATCTTTTCCAAAGTGATTTTCAGATCTAGGCTTATGACTTAATCTGCAGATCAGGACAAGTCTAACCTCAGGTGTAAGTTCCAAAATTAATTCAAATCTAAATGTAGTGTCGATTCTGTCAATGATTGATACCATTTATTTGTTAATACTACTCTGAGCTAGGTTTGCACTAAGCAATTTATTATTTACATTAATTAATTCAATTGTAGGTATTGTAATAGCACTCCAACCAGTCTTAAGGGTTAATTTGGCTTAAGCTTATGCAATCCTTGCTTCCTGACCCAAGTCCCTTCGTTTGTAGCAGAACCAACCTACTTTACTGGAGATTTTGCAGATCTCTGGCCTTGAGGAGTGAAGGATCAGAATTTTTCAGAAGATAAGGAAGGCCTTCCCACATTTGAAAACAGCTGCCCTGATGCCAGCAAGTCTGTTCAGACTGAGCACCTGTTTCTCCCACCATTTCCCATTCTTCCCCCCCACACTTTTTAAAGATTTTATTTATTTATTTATTTGACAGAGAGAGATCACAAGTAGGCAGAGAGGCAGGAAGAGAGAGAGGGAGAAGCAGGCTCCCTGCTGAGAGTCTGATGCAGGGCTCCATCCCAGGACCCTGAGATCATGACCTGAGCCAAAGGCAGAGGCTTAACTCATTGAGCCATCCAGGCACCCTGCATTTCTTTCCCCTTTAAAACCTTCTAGCTTTGCCTGGAAAAGGCAGATAGTCTTTGAGACATTAGTCCACCAATTTCCCAGGTTACCAACTTCCTGAATAAAGCAACTTTTCCTTTCCTACCATCATTTGTCTCTTGAGTATTGATTTTCAAGCAGCAAATGGTAGCAGTGTTACATACTTGATTTCATAGTGTTGAAGTAAAAAATCAAGTGTTATATACTTGATTTCAACAGTGTTATGATACTTGATTTCATGGTTTAGGAATCTGAGTAACTTGCCCGTTTATCTAGAAACATGAATGTAATTTCTAATGCTTTTGTATTTACTTAGCATACATAGTTTTACATATAAATTTCTGTAAGATTAGCAGCCACAACCAATGATCTTGGGCTCACAATACTTTTGGAGAAGGAAAGTGGAATTTGGGCAATCAGTTTACTTTCTTCGTTATTACAAAGTCTTCTTCTGTGGTCTATGAGAGGTCATCTCTATTCCCTTCCATCTTACTTCCCAGAAATGTAGCTGAAGGGGAAGAAAGCAGAATACAAAACTGAGGTTGGAGGCAAATTCTTTTAACGTTTGAAGAGACTGAGGCAACACAGCTGAAAATTTAAAAACTACCTTCAATGAGAGCGCTTGGGTGGCTCAGTCAGTTGATCATTCAATTCTTGATTTTGGCTCAGGTCATGATCTCAGGGTTGTGAGACTGAGGCCCCCAGGCTCCACACTCAGTGCAGAGCCTGCTTGACATTCTCCCCCACTCTCTCTCCCTCTGCCCCTTCCCCCATTTACTCTCTCTCTTTCTCTCAAAAATTAATAAATATGTAAAATCTTTTAAAAAACCTACTTTCAACATATATTAGGGGGAATTATAGAAAATCTTAAATACTGATGATGGCATGTTAAGGCATCATTAGCAGCAGGAAATGTTATTAATAAAATGAATTATGTATAAACTGAATGTAGGTATGTAAAATAAGGAAAGAAAAAAATCCAAAAAGGATATATTTGTGAGATTTCCATTTCAGGAATGACCCCTTTGTGACGTGAATGATTTTGAAAAGAATACCCAGATAGCACAGTGGCTTTCAAACATCTTTTTATCATAACATATAAAGATACAGCATTGTGAAATACATTCCACAACACAATACACATGTACACACACAGACACATACATGTAGTTCATAAAGACCACAGCTATCTTATGTTTTGCAATGAACTCTATTTTGCCTATTTTATTCTATCGTATTCATTTCTATCTCCTCCTACTTTATCCATTAAAGAATGCAGGTCACGGTCAACTTAATTGATTTTACTACCTTCTAATGGGTCACAATTTGAAAAGTTGAATGAAACTGCAGCTCAACCTCCAAAAGATGATTTAATTACAAAAATCACGATACAACTGAGAAAGGAGGGAAGAGAAGGAAAAGAGTTTTGTGTCACCTTACCCATCACATAGGGAGTAGTCATGCAGTGAGGATCTTTATTTTAGGGTGAGAAAAGTGATGACTGTTTCT
The DNA here is from genome assembly GCA_004024625.1 of Mellivora capensis. NCBI lineage: Eukaryota > Metazoa > Chordata > Mammalia > Carnivora > Mustelidae > Mellivora > Mellivora capensis. The sequence continues at coordinate 17,747 of PISX010013291.1, read as the reverse complement.
ATGCTATATAAACAATATTAAATGTTGTTTAGAGAACAGTTTTCAGTGAGCTATGTGAGTCACTGATATTCTACTCTATTCCAAGTGTCACTACAGAATGCTGAGAATTACAGGAATGTTGCCGGACCTTGCATGTGAGAGCCACTGGATACTTTGATACTAAAAGTAGGGAAGCTTCCTTAAAGAGAAAGAGGATCAACTCAGGGCAAAATTGCAAGATGACATGAGCCTAAGGCTCAAGGTCTTGTAAGGGATCCCCCTTGTCTGACGGATGTACCACAAGTTGAACAAGTTAGCATTGATCACAAGGGTAGAGTGGAAGAATGAAATTGACATGAAATAAAAGTCTTTACCCTGTCAAGTTCCATTGGTCACTCGTTCAGTGGTTGTTGAGCAAGTGACATGCGTTCAACACTGCTAAATGCTGAGCACCCAAAGACAAGAAAACACAGTTTGACCTCAAGGATCCCACAAGGAAGGTAAGCCAAGTATTTATCCCCTTTGCTACTGTCCTCCCCAAATCCCTTCCCTTGTCTGCCCTGTTGACTTCACTCCGAGGTTGACCCTAGGTTCTGAGTCATCTTGTTTTTTTAGCTTTTAGTTGGGCTTGGCCAAACCGAGTCACCAGTAGGAAATTAGAAGGTAAGTGGTGAGAAAGATTGAGGCTTTTTTTTTCCTTCTCCCTCATGATCTGGAGGGTGCTTTCTGGAGATGTTGTTCCTCCCGTAACTACAGTCTTTGTACAATAACCCCTTCTCCATTTCCTGAGCTCTCCATGCTCAATGCTCTTATAATGTTCTTTGCTTCCTTTGCTATTTTGTTCATTTGAGTGCTAGTGATACCTCATTTTTACTAATCTCTGGCTCCTTAACATCCTTTTCTGGGTTCATTAACATTTTTCACATCTTCGCAAATGTACTGTTAGGTGTCTTGGACAATTTGGGTACTATTCTCTGTCTGCCAAGACTCTGACTGTTGTAGGAAAAGCCATGTATAGTATAGTATCAAAAGGAAGGTGCATCAAAAGAGGGGAATTCTGTGGTGACCTTTTAGAAAAAAAATTTTTTTTGTTGTACATGCAAAGAGGGGGGCAAGGCTGTTGAGAAAATGTATTTGAGGCAGGGCATTAATAATTTAACACTGGATCAAGAGTGTGTTAGATGAAGATTTAGAAAAATTCACCCTGGCATGTTATATTCATTCAGATTTTTAACAGTGTGTCTTTTCCTTTTTGTATCTTGGGTGAGCTATCTTTTAGTTTAACAAAAATGTTTCCACTTGGAAATGTCCATGAGCTCATCTCACGTTATTTACTTGTGAAGAATAATGATGCGCTTAAGAGCATGATGTGCTTGTAGGCTGAACACGGAAGTTATGCCTTTGGGGAATATTTTAGTCTTAATATAATGTTCACTTTCTCAGGTATAATATCCTTAAGGCTCATCCTCACTTCATTAAAGGCTGAAAAATGGGGACTTGTGCTAATGTATGTAGCTGGTAGAATTTTCTCTATGTTCTCTCTATTTTGTATTTTTTTTTTTCGGCTGCTGCGACCTTTTTACCTTGATCCATTTGACAAGTAGGCTAATTTAGCATGAAACTGTAGCAAGCAAGATAGAGCTATTTTCTTGCAAATCTGAGGAAGACATGGACGTGTTGAAGGAAGCTAAATAAACATGAATCTTTGACCTTCTCCTTTAACTAGTGCTCCAGTCCAGTGAGCTCATTATAGGGAAATCTGTTAGCATCCTTCACATGTTGGCAGCTGATTGGTACTGAGCACATGCTGCCAGCCCAACAGGGGATCAGGAGAAACCCAGCTTGTGCATGACCCATCACTGCTAAATAGCAAATTCCTATAGTGACTTGCATTATGTAAAACTGCCTGATGCACATTAAAAGACCTTTTGAACCCCACACACATTATTTTTTTTCTCTTTCTTTACATTTTCTGACCTCTGTGGTGAGATTGCCTTGAAGTCTTATTATATGTGCTCATACTCTAGGCAGCTAATGAATATGGATGTTGTTTGTGCTAATTTTTGCAGCCATAAAAGGCTGGATTGGGAGGCAATGCCAGTTTTTTAGGCTCAGGGAAACTTTCAGTAAATAATTCCACTTTTACCCTGTTGAGTTCAAAGGGGACATTAGAGCCCAGAGAAATGAGCCATGTTGTGCCCTTTTCTCTTCCAATTCCCCAAAAAGGAAAGGAAAGGAAAGGAAAGGAAAGGAAGGAAGGAAAGAAGGAAGGAAGGAAGGAAGGAAGGAAGGAAGGAAGGAAGGAAGGAAGGAAAGTTAGTTAACAGGGAATCCTTTTTCTCCTTTTGGTGATTAAAAAAAAAATGTTTGCGGGCAAAAACAACTGCCATTATGGTTTAGTTAGTGGTTTTGTATTTGTAGTCAAACACTGGTTGTTTTCTGCCATGCACTCCTGGCACATGAGTTATGTAGGTGAACCGAGACTAATGCACACTTTACAATAAACCCAATCTGTACTCTATAACAATTTCACAGAACCCAAAATTATACAAGTATATAGTCTTAAAAAAAAGGCTCAAGTGACAAGGTGGAAAGACCACTGGGTTACAATCTTGACTCCACTGTTCACTCCTTGGCCTTGAACTATTCTCTTTAACTCACTTCAAGAGATGCAGTTAGATTACATGATTTTTCAGTTTAAATATTTTGATTCTGATGTCCAGACCAGATTTCTAAGGGTGGGACTAATCCTGGTTATTAGCAAACGAACATGGTTAATGGTGAAATTTACTGATGAATCTCATTCTGTTATCCCAGGTTAGACTTTAACCACTTTGGGAATAAATGTTTCGAATCAGTCTGTTGTATGTGATTGGGCTGGGAGAAAGCCAGTCTAAACTTGTGAAAGGCCTCAGGTAAGCAGTATTTAAAAAGAAATGAAATGTTACCACTGTTGCTTTTCTCACAACAACATGAACTAGATTGAAAGTTGTTGCCAGAGTATTTTACCAAGTAGATTACTATTGATCTGCTTTCCATTTTAATAAATCCATCTCATATGCAATGCACATGGCATTTGTGTGAAAATGAATAAATCTCATATACTTGTGATTTTACAAATTTTTCCACAACACCACTCTATGTACTCCAGTCCTCAGAATGATTATGTCCCAGATATTCATTCATAACAATGGCCTTTTCTATGTTAGGCATAGCTCAGATGCCTAATACTTTGTAATTCTACTCTTCTCTTGAACTCCTGAATTTGATTGATACAAGCCAAGAGTTATATGCCATCTAGTGGGCCACTATGGAGATGGAAGGGCTGTTGCATACTTTCTTGAGTAGGATAAAGAAGGGTGTGGGAATTTGCTATTGTTCTCTATATGAAACTTCCATGAGTCAACCATGAGCATGATGAAAGAGTGTGTGCTCCACAGCTCATTGACTTGGGCTTCATAATAACCCAATCATTGATAATTTATTTAGGAGTATTTAAAATTAAAATTTAGTGGGAGCTGTGACTGTTACTATATAGGAGTGGATGTGATATTAACCAAGTTTTGAGTTAAGTAGAACATGTTGAGGTGATATACATTTTTTAGGAGTCTCAATGACTGTGAGAAGGTGAGATTGAGTGTCTAGAGTAGAAATCGAAACATGTCAATATAACTTGACAAAGTCTGAAAAAGGAAACATTCACCAAGGTCAAGAACCAAGGTCAAGAACCAAGAGTTCTTTTATTGCTGAGACTATAGTGAATTGATTCCATAAACTTGATTAAATTGGGTGAACCATCCAAACGTAAAATTGAAGGAAAGCATAAATACAGTTACTCAAGCTAGATTAGGTGTTAGGTGTCCAAAACCCATATGGTATATAACAAGTTCTGGACCATGATATATGACAATACATATACCACTGACAGACCTGGTTTATGATCTTCCACATCCACATGGAGTCGGTCCTTATTTGTTCTCATGATGGCTGATTGAACTAGAGATGAGGTATAGGGAAACATTGGAAGACATGTGTTGAAGATGGCAAAGCTTCCATCAACCTGTATCTTTGGATGGTGGCATCAAGTCTTCCCGGACAATCTGCTCATTTGTCCCATACTGTTACATGGACAATAAGTAATCCCTATTGTTTGACACTACTTGATAAAGCACTTAGCTTTACCTTAATGAATACAAAGTCTGAAAAAAATATAAAATCCATGCCAATTACTCAAACTTTTTGTAAGGTCATAAATGCCCCTGAGAATCTTATGAAAGTTCTGGAAATTTCTGCCTCAGAAATGCTTACATTCAGCATATATGTAACATTTTTGACATAATTTCTTGAACCTTATGAAATGCATGCATGGACGTTAAAGTTCAGTCTAAAGAATCTTAAAGTGCAAACATGAAGCAAATGATCACTGAAAATCATATAGAAAAGCCAGTTGACATAGGATATTTCACACTAGGTGTTGGATTTTTTTATCATTTAAAAAAAATGTTTTAATTAATTATTTTTTATTGTTATGTTAGTCACCATACAGTACATCATTAGTTTTTGATGTAGTATTCCATGATCAATTGTTTGCATATAACACCCAGTGCTCCATGAAATCCATGCCTCCTTAATACCCATTGCCAGGCTCACCCATCCCACCCATCCCCCTCCCTTCTAAAACCCTCAGTTTCCTAGAGTCCATAGTCCCTCATGGTTCATCTCCCTGTCCTGTTCTCCCTCCATTTTTCCCCTCCTTCTCCTAACATCCTCCATGCTATTCCTTATGTTCCACAAATAAGTGAAACCATATGATAATTGACCTTCTCTGCTTATTTCACTTAGCATAATCTCCTCCAATCCCATCCATATTGATGCAAAAGTTAGGTCTTCATCCCTTCTGATGGCTGAGTAATGTTCCATTGTGTATATGGACCACATCTTCTTTATCCATTCATCTGTTGAAGGGCCTCTTGGCTCTTTCAACAGTTTAGTTATTGTGGCCATTGCTGCTATGAACATTGGGGTGCATATGGCCCTGTTTTTCATTACACCTGTATCCTCGGGGTAAATACCTACTAGTGCAATTGCTGGGTCATAGGGTACCTCTATTTTTATTTTATTTTATTTTTATTTTATTTTGTTTCTTTTCAGTGTTCCAAAATTCATTGTTCATGCACCACACCCAGTGCTCCATGCAATACGTGTCCTCCATATTACCCGTCACCAGGTTCACCCAACCCCCCATCCCCCTCCCCTCCAAAACCCTGTTTGTTTCTCAGAGTCCACCTCCACATTGTTTTCCAAAGCGGCTGTACCAACTTGCATTCCCACCAACAGTGTAAGAGGATTCCCCTTTCTCCACAACCTCTCCAACATTTTTTGTTTCTTGCCTTGTCAATTTTTGCCATTCTAACTGTTGTAAGGTGATATCTCAGTGTGGTTTTGATTTGAATTTCCCTGATAGCTAATGATGATGAACATTTTTTCATGTGTCTATTAGCCACTTGTATGTCTTCTTTTGAGAAGTGCCTGTTCATGTCCTCTGCCCATTTTTTGACTTGATTATTTGTTTTTTGGGTGTTGAGTTTGAGAACTTCCTTATAGAGATATTCTATATCAGCCCTTTGCCTGTAGTGTGATTTACAAATATCTTCTCCCATTCTGTGGGTTGCCTTTTTGTTTTTTGTTGACTGTTTCTTTTGCTATGCAGAAGCTTTTTATCTTGATGAAGTCCCAAAAGTTCATTTTTGCTTTTGTTTTCCTTGCCTTTGGAGATGTGTCTTGAAAGAAATTGCTGTGGCCAATGTTGAAGAGGTACTGCCTACGTTCTCCTCTAGGTTTTTGATGGATTCCTGTCTCACATTGAGATCTTTCATCCTTTCTGAGTTTATCTTTGTGTATGATGTAAGGGAATGGTTGAGTTTCATTCTTCTGTATATAACTTTCCAATTTTTCCAGCACCATTTATTGAAGAGGCTGTCTTTTTTCCATTGGATATTTTTTCCCACTTTGTCAAAGAGTATTTGACCACAGAGTTGAGGGTCCATATCTGGACTCTATTCTGTTCCATTGGTCTTTGTGTTTGTTTTGGTGCCAGTACCATGCCAGTATCATGCTGTCTTGGTAATCACAGCTTTGAAATGCAGCTTGAAATCAGGCAACATGATGCCATAGCTTTGTTTTCCTTTTTTCAACATGTCCTTGGTGATTTGGGGTCTTTTTTGGTTCCATATAAATTTTAGGATTATTTGTTCCAGCATTTTGAAAAATGCTGTTGGTATTTTGATTGGGATGGCATTGAAGTATAGATTTCTTTGGGAAGCATAGACATTTTAATAATGTTTATTCTTCCAATCCATAAGCATGGAATGTTTTTCCATCTTTTTCTGTCTTCTTCATTTCTTTCATGAGTGTTCTGCAGTTCCTAGAGTATAGATCTTTTACCTTAGGTTTATTCCAAGGTATCTTATGGTTTTTGGTGCTACTGTAAATGGAATCAATTCTCTAATTTCTCTTTCTACAGCTAAATTGTTTGTATGTAAGAAAGCAAGCGATTTCTGTGCATTGATTTTGTATCATGCTACATTACTGAATTGCTGTGTGAGATCTAGTAATTTGGGGGTGGAGTCTTTTGGGTTTTCCACATAAAGTATTGTGTCATCTGTGAAGAGAAAGAGTTTGAATTCTTCTTTGCCAATGTGAATTCCTTTTATTTCTTTTTGTTTCTGATTGCTGTTGGTAGGACTTCTAGTACTATGTTGAACAATAGTGGTGAGAGTGGGCATCCTTGTCGTGTTCCTGATATCAAAGGAAAGGCTCTCATCTTTTCCCCATTAAGAATGATATTCATTGTGGGTTTTCCATAGATGGATTTTATGAAATTGAGGAATATACCCTCTATCCCTATACTTTGAAGAGTTTTAATCAGGAAAAGATGCTGTATTTTGTCAAATGTTTTTTCAGCATCAGTTGAGAAGACCATGTGGCTCTTCTATCTTATCTTATTTATGTGTTCTATCACACTGATTGATTTGCAAATATTGAACCAAACTTGCATCCCAAGAATAAATTCTACCTGGCCATGGTGGATAATATTTTTAATGTATTGTTGGATCCTATTAGCTAGGATCTTATTGAGAATTTTGACATTCATATTCATCAGGGATATTGGTCTGAAATTCTCCTTTCTCATGGGGTCTTTGCCTGGTTTTGGGATCAAGGTAGTGCTGGCTTCATAGAATATGGAAGTTTTCCTTCTGTTTCTATTTTTTGAAAGAGCTTCAGGAAAATAGGTATTATTTCTTCTTTGAAAGTTTGGTATTATTCCCAGGGAATCCGTCAGGCCCTGGATTCTTGGGGTTTTTTTGGGGGGAGATTTTTGGTCACTGCTTCAATCTTGTTACTGGTTTTGGTCTATTCAGGTTGTCAATTTCTTCCTGTTTCAGTCTTGGTAGTTTATAGTTTTCCAGGAATGCATCCATTTCTTCCAGGTGGCTTAATTTATTGGCATATAGCTGTTGATAATTTCTGATAATTGTATTTATTTCTTTGGTGTTCGTCATGATCTCTCCCCTTTCATTCATAATTTTATTAATTTGGGTCTGGCCAGTGGTTTATTGATCCTATTAATTCTCTCAAAGAATCAGCTTCTAGTTTCATTGATGTGTTCTACTGTATTTCTGGTTTCTAATTCACTGATCTCTGCTCTAATCTTAATTATTTCCCTTCTCATATGTGGGTTAGGCTTAATTTGTTGTTGATTCTACAGATGTTTAAAGTGTAAAGCTAGTTTATGTATTTGGGATTTTTCTAATTTTTTGAGTAAGGTTTGGATGGCTATGTATTTCCCCCTTAGGACCATCTTTGCCCTAAGCTCTAGATTTTGGACTGACGTGTCTTTATTCTCACTGGTTTCCATGAAACTTTTAAATTCTTTGATTTCCTGGTTGACCCAAACATTGTTAAGCAGGATGGTCTTTAGCTTCCAAATGTTTGCATTTCTCCCATACATTTTCTTGTGATTGAGTTCCAGTTTCAAAGCATTGTGGTCTGAGAATATTCAGTAAATAATCTCAGTCTTTTGGTATTGGTTGAGACCCGATTTGTGACCCAGTATGTGGTCTATTCTGGAGAAAGTTCCATGTGCGTCTGAGAACAGAATGAGTATTCTGTTCAAAAACAGAGTGAACATTCTGTTTTAGGGTGGAATGTTCTGTGTATATCTACGATTTCCATCTGGTCCAGTGTGTCATTCAAAGCTCTTCTTTGTTGATTTTCTGCTTAGATTATCTATCTATTGCTGAGAGTGGAGTGTTGAGGTCTCCTACTATTAACTACTATTATTATCAATATATCTCTTTATTTTGATTAACAGTTGGCTTATGCAGTTTGTTGCTTCCCTGTTGGGGTCCTAGATATTTATAATTGTTAGATCTTCTTGTTGGACAGTCCCTTTAAGAATGATATAGTGTCCTTATGTATCTCTAACTGCAGTCTTTAGTTTAAAATCTTATTTGTCTGATATAAAAATTGCTACCCCAGGTTTCTTTTGAGGTCCATTGGTATGGAAGTTGCTTCTCTATCCCTTCACTTTCAGTCTGGATGTATCCTTCGGTTCCAAATGGGTCTCTTGTAGACAACATATGGATGGGTTCTGTCGTTTTATCCAATCTGCAACCCTGTGCCATTTTATTGGAGCATTTAGGCCATTCACCTTGAGAGTGATTGTTGAAAGATAAGATTTTATTGTGACCATGTTGCTTGAGAAGTTCTTGTTTCTATATATTGTCTTTGTATATTTCTTTTCTATATCACTCTTGGGGTCTTTCTCCTTTTATAGAACCCCCCCCCCCCCAATATTTCTCACAGGGCCGGCTTAGTGGTCACATATTCTTTTAGTCTCTGCCAGTCCTGGAAGCTCTTTATCACTCTGTCCTTTCTGAATGACAGCCTTTCCAGATAAAGAATTCTTGGCTGCATGGTCTTCTTATTTAGTACACTGAATATGTCTTGCCAGACCTTCCTGGCTTGCCAGGTCCCTATGGATAGATTTGACCTTATTCTGATATTCCTTCCTCTGTACATAAGGGATTTCTTCCCCCTAATTGTCCTTAAAATGGTTTTCTTATTTCTAAGATTTGCAAGTTTTACTATTAACATGCCAGGGCGTTGGTCTGGTCTCCTTGATCTTGGGAGGGGTCCTCTCTCCCTATAGGATAGGGATGCTTGTTTCATTCCCCCAGATTAAGGAAGTTCTTGGCTACAATTTGCTCAAATATATCTTCTAGTACTCTCTCCCTCTCTCCACCCCCTCAGGGTTCCCAACAATTCTGACATTGGAAAATTTCATGGCATCATTTATTTCTCTAATTCTGTTTTCATGGATTTTAAGCTTTTGTTCCTCCTGTTCATTCTTTTCTATCAGTTTGTCTTTTAGATCACTAATTCATTCTTCTGCCTTGTTTACCTTAGCTGTTAGAGTATCTGGATTAGATTGGATCTCATTGATGGCATTTTTGAGTTCTCCCAGATCAGCTCTCATTTCTGCCCTTAGGGAATCCACGTTGCCATTAATAGTTTTCTCCAGCCTGACTATAGTCTTCATACCTACTACCCTGAAGCCTATTTCTGACATCTTGCTTATATCCATATCTATTAGATCTGTGGGAGAGGCCTCTGTCTCTGGGTCCTTTTTTGTTGAGAGTTCCTCTTCCTAGTCATTCTGTTGAGTTGTGGTTGAGGGGATGTACAGCCAAAACTATCAACCACAATTCAGGCAAGGTGCACCCTGGGAATATTGAGAGCAATTGGAAGTCACCACCAAAAACAAACAAACAAACAAACAAACAAACCAAACCTGCCCCCAAAACAAAACAAAAACAAAAACAAAAAAACAGCCAAAATGAAACCTAAGAGTAAGATTTATAAAGTATAAACACAAACAAACAAAAAGACTGACCCAAAAAACCCCACAAAAACAAACAAAAAGGAACCCAAAATATAAAGGGGAGCTTATGGGAAGGTGGCTATAATTCCTTGATGCAGGCGAGGAAGGATATTTCAGTTCTTCCTGGAAACAAACAAAAAGGAATCCTAAATAAAAAGGCGGGGGGGGGGGACATATGGGAAGGTGGCTATAATCCCTTGATATGGGCGAGGAAAGGTATTTCAGTTCTTCCTGGGTGTATTTTGTTCTTTTTGTTAGAGAACTCTACTTCCCAGAGATACAGGGAAATTAAGGTAGTTTTGAATTACATTGAAGGTTATATCCATATCTATCTATATCTATCTATCTATCTATCTATCTATAAAGTACATGTGTGAAAGATTCGGGTTAAAAATTTACTATGAAATATGTTATATTAAACATCTAGTTGAAATGATAACTAGGTAAACCAAAAAACAGAAGAAAAATGAGAAAGAATTTAAAAAAGGAGAAAGAGAGAGAAAAGTTGTATCTAAGAAATACACAGGCCCTGCAGCAACACCAGGAGCTTCATATACTGTTTTCCCCTGGTGCTGGGCTTTTACAGTTTTATGAGGACCTGGGGTTGTTGTCCTCTTGTTCTTTCAGCTTGTCTTCTGGGGGAGGGCCCTGCCACGTTGTTTTTTAGTCAATCCTGCTTGGGCGGAGTTGTCTTGTCCCCTATCCAGAGGGTGGGCTCCATGGGAATCCGTTTTTTGGTTTTTGTTCTCTGGAGGATTTTGATCTCTGGCAGCTTTTTGAGCCTTTTTGGAGGGTCAGAGCAAAGTAAACTGTCTGCACCCAGACCTCCACCTTAGAGAGAAGCCACAGTCTGCTCTTCTCTGAATCCTCCTGAACACACAGGTCTCCCCCTCTGTAAGTGCCACTGAAAAATGCTGCCTCCCACAGGTGGTGCATGCCCCCAGCAATCCTCTCAGCTGTGGATCCTGGACTCCACTGTCTCTGCACCCCTGTGCCATCAAAACCACAGGTGATCCCGGTCGGGGCAAGCCCTGTCCCTGTGGCTACCATTCCTGTGCCTGTGGACACAAGTCCAAGCTGGGTCTTTTCAGGAGTGGCCATTGGCAGAGGGCAGTGGCCACTGTCAGCCCCAGGACCACAGGCTCAAGTTTGCTCTGGGTCCTCTCAGAAGCTAGTGGCTGCTGTGGCTGGTCCCAGGACCACAGGCTCAGGTCCATGCCTGTGGACACCCAGTCTCAGCATTTGCCCCTTAAGCCCTTTGTTCTGTTTGAGCACTGTTAATAGTCCCTTCCCATCCCACCGCCACTCATCTCCAAGCTATTGCTGGTCCCAGGTGCAGGACACTATTACTTTCCAATGGCTAGCTTCTGGTGGCTCCCTCCCCCTTCTGTTTATTCTCAGATATCTGTTGTTCAATCACAACTCCCTATTTTGTACCTCTTGACTGATGATCCTCTGCCCGCATAGAGATCCAGAGGTGTACAATCTTACACCTCAGACTGATTTTGTGGATTTTCAGAGTGGCTTGGTAGATTTCTAGATAAATTCAGGATACTGGTTGAAAGGGGGTACCCCACTCCTCCACCATCCTGGGAAAATCTCATTTTTATCATTGAAAGATATAGGACTGGGGCACCCAAATTGCAGGGAATTGGGTTACTAGGCAGGATACCCAGCCACTGGTGGTAGAGTTGGGAGAACTATAAGCTTAAGGCCCAGTTTCTAGAGCTATAAATAAAAAAATCTCTAATCTATTATCCTTATTGGGTAATCTGTAATCTATTACCCAGTAAGTAGTATAGATTATGAGTAGGTTCTTTGTTAATTGGAGGTTGCAAGGGAGAAATACCCATAAAAGTGAATGAACATCCTGCAGGCTTTTAGTAAGGATACAGATGGCATTAAGAGAGTTTGGAATCTCAGAAATGGCAGCAGGTCTCATAATGTCATGTGTTAGAAATTGGTTCTGAATCCAAGGTAGGTGAGCACAAGTCTCTCTTTAGATGTGAAACTTTTTCTTCTCTTGTCTCTTTTCTTCTTTTTTCTTCTCTTCTCTTCCCTTCTCTTCTTCTCTTTCTTTTTCTTTTCTTTGGCTCTGTAAAGCTATGATCCATCATTATATCACTTCTTTATTCTCCATTTGTCTGTATGGCTTCAGTCTAGTTCTTTTCCTTCTACTATATAATTCTTTCGCCTATGACAAAACAAAAGAGAATTTGGTTCATCTACTTATTTAAGATCACACATTCTAAGAATCTTTTCATATTATACCACCATATAAGCTATTGTGCTGTTGAAATATTGATTGTACTTAACTTTGGTACCAGCTACGGTGGTGCAAGTATCTGAAGCTTTGGAGAGGAGGAGATAATATTATATAAAACAGAACTTGCCCTCCAGGGCTTACAGAAGTGCCTACAGAGACTTCTGTCAATAGAAACTATCAGTGGGACAGCTTCCTAAAGATGAGAAGATAATGTGGTTGTGGTTGGTATTATAATTTTCTACTATAGTGATTAATTTGCTAATAAACCAGCTTTCTAGGGGAGAAAAAGAGTTTTGATTTACTGTCCTTGTCAATTTCCCTTGTGCAAATACTCTGACCATAGCCAATTCTAGCTACCTATGGTTTTAAAACTGGCTTAAAAGAATTCTTAAGTATTTAACAATTTGCTCTTATAAGCTAGGATTTTCTAGTGTTGATACATCACTAATAAGGGTTCTGTATCAGTAATTTGGTTTAAATAAAAGAAGAGAAAGAAGAAAAAAATCTAAACATCCCTCATGCCAAGATTGGAAATAGTCAAATTGACTAGAAAAAGTTTAAGACTCCCAGTGTTCAAAGATGAGACTACTGTACCAGGAAGTTTTAAAAAAATAATAAAACTAAAATATAGTTCTTGGTTTGATATGTTTGAAGAATAGAAGAGTAGAACCACACTAGTAGTCACTTGGATAGTCATTTCTAATATTCTGCTTAGCTCACATTAAAATGCATAGCTCTGATAGTTTTGAAAAACAAAACATTTCTAAATATTAAAGAAGGTCTTAAATAAGTGAGTGGATTTGCTTAGGAAGCAGATGCTACCATTTCATATAAGCACTGATAAAAGTCTCAACCCTTTGTCCTTGGGAATTGCAATGTCTGCACTAAGATCCCTGTTACCTTTCCCATAATACCAAGTGTTCTCCAATGAAAGGATGTTGGAGGGAGCTGTAATTAGACTCGACAGGAGTTTAATGTATTAAAGACCTAACACTGATTTGATTTTATATTTGCATTGATGATCTATGCTTATACTTGATTTCCCTAACTGAGTCTGACACCTTCATTGGAATATTTGCAGAATAGAAAGGGATGTCTTACATGAAATATGACAGCATAGCTCAGACCAGATGGAGGCTTTCTGCACTGATGTGATATGGCGTCTGAGGAGCTGGTAAGTACTAGATTCAACCTCACCATTAATCGAGTGGGAAAATGTTGCACTTGAGATGAGCCAATCTGACCCCACCTACTCTCTTCATTCATTACAGATCTGGGGCTATGTGGTACACACAGAACCTATTTTTTATCTCAAGCCACACATTAACATAAACTAGAAAAAAATGAATGAAGGAATCAGTGTTATGAGGTGAGATTAGTGTAACAGAGATTAACTATGGAAAGAAAACATAGAGCTTGCCTGTGCCTGGGTGGTACAGTTGGTTAAGCATCCAACTCTTGGTTTGGCTCAGGTTGTGATCTCAGGAGATTTCAGGGTCATGAGATCAAGCCCTGCCTCGGGCTCTGCACTCAGTGTGGAGTCCCCTTGGGATTCTCTCTCCCTCTCTCTCTGCCTCTCCTTCCCATGCTCTTTCTGTCTATTTCTCTTTCAAATAAATAACTAAATATTTAAAAAAATAAATTATAGAGACTGACATAGTTAAGGGCATTCTACTTCATATCTTTATGAATTTATTATAAGCACAAAAAGTAAAAAAAAATTTTCCTCAGAAATGTCCTCCCTTTCCCTGTTTGGTGGTGATAGAATATCCAAGCTGAAGGAAGCCAGATCAGTACCTTTTTTTTTTTAAACTCCCAGTCTTTTGTTCTGGTTTGCTTGTTATCTTTCCTATCTTCATTGTTTGAGCTTGTCGAGTTTGGGTTTCTGTAACTTTCAGTTTAAGAAATCTTAATACATCCTAATCAACTGCCATACTATGTTTAAAGAAGGTTATAATAGATAATTCTTGAGCTGGTTTTTAAAGAATTATAATATGTGACTGTATTGGGCTTTTGGAGAAGTTTTCTGAGAGTAAAAGGCTTACAGAGTATCATCAATTAAGAATGGAGAATTGTGTAAACAGGAGAGGGTAGGTTTTTTTGTTTTTTGGTTTTGTTTGTTTGTTTGTTTGTTTTTTTTTAGGAAGGTCTTGTTTGGAGATGAGAACAGAGTACCTAATAGTTGTGGTTCCTTTGGTAATTCATAGCCTAAGTAATACTAAACTGTCCTTCTAAGATTTGTTTCTAGAAGGTTCTGTGTCCTGACATGTACTATCCACAAGACCATATCTTTTAATTAGTTGCTGCCTTGTGGCCAGCAATTATAGTCTCTCTAAGAACACCCTAGGAAAGTCTAACCATTATAAAAGGCTGAACCCTTCTCCAAGTTATAGTCTGGTGCCAAAGATCTTCAGACTATATGTATCCAAATCATCGGGAATATTTCTTAAAAATATAGGTTATTCTAAAAATATAGAATTCATTTGTGCGCAGAAGCAGAGAACCCACATTTTTTAATGAGAAATCCAGATGGTTCTTTAAGCATCCAGATATATTTCTAATCAACTAATTTAGATATCAATTCTCAGACTTGAGACAACTTTACCCATACAATGTCTTCCTTTATGTCTTATCTCACTGTGTTGAACTTCATCACTGTTAGATCTATACGTGGACATCCTTTCTAGGCATAACCATACACTAGTCATTAAGGAGGAAGAAAAAGATCCTAGTATGAAAACCCAGGGACAGAGAAATCCAGCAGTAGGAAGTTCCAGTAAAGGAAACATATATATATATATACCCTCTCTCTCCCTCCTCTGTGTGTGTGTGTGTATTTTATTATTCAATTGAATGTGTCTGATCTTGTAAACAGAATTGATAGTAATAGTTACTTATTTTTCTAGATATTAATTACATAATGATATTGGTAGAAGAAAGTTTGAAGGTCCATGTGGAATCCAGGAAAGGAATTGAGAATAGACTTGAAATGGGTGCCAAAGAATGGAGTGATGTTATTTAGAGTCTGGATGTCTAGATCTGAAAGCTCTGTGTTAACAACTTTTTTAAATATTAAAGAAGAATTTGTGCATTTCAATGTGAATACCTTTTTAAGAGGTCTTTTAAAAGCATTTCTAAAGAATGAACTTTATCTGAATTCCCATAGAGTTTACTATCAGGTCTCAAATGCTCTCACACAGTGGATTGTTTTTTGCTTCATGACATATTTATTTAAGTGCTTCAAAAGATCTTGTAGGTTCAATGCAAGACATGTATGGATATTAATATACAAAAGACATTTTATTATCTCTTGTTACAGGTTTTAATACAGGTACAAACTCATTGGAGCTGCCATGCTGCTTTTACTTGTGGAAAAAAAGAAAGCATCTTCTGAGGCAGGACGCAAACCCTTTGCCTGTGCATTTTTCCTTGTACTTCAGATAGGGTGACAGCCTTTTCTTAACCAAATGGAACACAGAAAACTTTTGTGTATTTAATGTTTCATATTCACAGGTTACAAAACTATTACTGAGACCGGTGTCTGGGCATCTGGTGCTTTGTGAGGGAAACGAAGCAGTTATTATGGTTCCAGCAGCATGGAAGATACTACTTTGGATTAAGTGTTTATTTCCCAGAATATAAAGGATGTTGGCAAAGGTACTACTGGAGACAGCCCAAACAACTTATTAAAGGGACTGTCAAGACCTTCTCATCTTTCCATGTATATTTTTTATATTATTACAGGTCAGTGGCAGGAGATAGAGTCCACAGTGAAAAGAAAGGGTCTGGCAGCACTGAGCTAAAATTCTTATTCCCTTTTATATGATATGTGACATTTGGTCAGTTATCGAATCTCTCTTGATCTCTGGTCCCTCTTTTATAAAATAAGTACAATTACATAGAAAATTGAAAATAAAATGAGTTGAAATATGAGAGAGAAAGTAATTCTTGGGTGAGTATCTTTTAATATGATGGATTACATTGATCAATTTTAGAATTTGAAACAAACTGGCATCCTGGGATAAACATCTCTTTATCCTGATGCATTCTCTTTTGTATATATTGCTGAATTTGATTGGCTAATATTTTGTTAAGGATTTTCATATCTATGCTCATAAAGTATATCATTCTGTAGTTTTCATATGATTTCTTTGTATGACTTGACTATCAATGTAATGTATGTAATATTATAACACTATTATATATATTATATGTCAATGTAATATTATCTCCATAACATTCAGAAATATTTCTTCCTTATTTTTGTGAAAGTTTGATCAATACTGGCATAATTTTTTCTCTAAATGACAGAATTCACTAGTGAAGCTATCTGAACCTATATTTTTTTAGGGAGGATTTTAAATAACTAATTTTATTTATTTAATTAATATAGTAATATTCAAATTGTCTGTTTTTGTTGAGTTAATATTAATAATTTTTGTCCTTTAAAGATTTTGTTGTTTTCATATAAAGTAAAGGATTTTTTGGCCTGAAGTATTTGTAATATTCCCTTCTCTTCTTAATACCTGTAGGCTGTGTATTGATGTCCCCTTTTAAGTTCCTAATATTGGTAATGAATATTTCACTCATTTCTACTTCCTCTGGGTAAACATTTAGCTAAATAAATATTGATTCTAGCTAAAGATTTTCAATTTGAGGGATCCTATGAAGTAGCTTCTGTTTTAGATGACTGTTCTTTTTTTTTCTAATTTTTCCCCTCTATACTTCAAATTGGATAATTTGTTTTGATATATCTTCAAGTTCAGACATAATTTTTTTCTGTCATCTCAATCCTGTTGTTGAACTGATCTAGTGAATTTTTACCTTTCATTATTATATTTTCAGTTTTAGAATTCCTACTTGTTTTTAAAGAAATTCTCTTATTTTCTCTTGAAATATCTATGTACAAGTCAGCCAATGATTTAGACAGAGGCTATTCTCAGACAACGAAAGTCAATAAATCTTTTTTTAAGCCAATAAAATCTTCTATCTGCTGCTCCTTGAGCTGTGGATTGAAGAATGCATTCAAGATGCAGCAATTTTTCAAATTTCTTCAAGGCTCTAATTTTCACTGGGCTCTCTTTGTCCTGTTTGCATTCATAGTTTAGAAGTCATCCAGGGATGTATGCAGAACAAACTTTTACTCCTGGCAAGTGATACTGTGATGTTCATCCTCTGAGTTGGAATTGAGAACAATCCATTATGGAGAGACTAAAAATTCAACTTTCTTAATCAATAAAAAGCAGTGTTGATGAATAAACTCTTTGATAAATGAACACTTCTCAAGTTGTTGTCTATCTTTGGTCATTTCCAGTTCTTGAAGTGATTATTTTGAACAATTTCAATTGATTTTAAACTTGTTTTCTGCTTAAGAGAATTGCCTGACTCCTTCATGATTCCACTGCTAGAAGTAGAGCTCTGATTTTTAGGATTTAATTTTATACCATTTTTAAAGTAACTAGTTAGAGCCAGGCATATAGCAGGGACTTGATAAATGTTAACTCCTTTAATCCTATTATAATGCACTGAATATGGCTAGATGGTTAAAAAAAAAAA
>PISX010013290.1:37500-57418 GCA_004024625.1 Mellivora capensis | reverse complement strand
TGCTGTGGCTGATATCAAAGAGGTTACTGCCTATGTTCTCCTCTAGGATTCTGATGGATTCCTGTCTCACATTGAGGTCCTTTATCCATTTCGAGTTTATCTTTGTGTACGGTGTAAGAGAATGGTCGAGTTTCATTCTTCTACATATAGCTGTCCAATTTTCCTAGCACCATTTATTGAAGAGACTGTCTTTTTTCCAGTGTATATTCATTTATCTGTTGATGGACATCTAGGCTCTTTCCATAGTTTGGCTATTGTGGACATTGCTGCTATAAACATTCGGGTGCACGTGCCCCTTCAGATCACTACATTTGTATCTTTAAGGTAAATACCCAGTAGTGCCATTGCTGGGTCATAGGGTAGCTCTATTTTCAACTTTTTGAGGAACCTCCATGCTGTTTTCTGGAGTGGCTGCACAAGCTTGCATTCCCACCAATAGTGTAGGAGGGTTCCCCTTTCTCCACATCCTCGCCAACATCTGTCATTTCCTGACTTGTTAATTTTAGCTGTTTTGACTGGTGTGAGATAGTGTCTCACTGTGGTTTTGATTTGTATTTCTCTGGTGCCGAGTGATGTTGAGCACTTTTTCATGTGTCTCTTGGCCATTTGGATGTCTTCTTCTGGCAGCTATTTTTTCTACTTCTCTTCCATAGTTAATCATTTAACAAGTTCTTAGTTAGCTCCTAAAATAAATAAGGACAGCTAAACAAGACAAAGTCCCTGCCCTCATGGATCTTGTGGGGAAGATAGACAGTAAATAAACCTAGTATTGTCAGAATGGGATAAGTGGCAAAGCAAAAAACATTCAGGTAAAGAGGATGAAGAATGCTAGGTAGGGAATTTTGCTATTTTGTATATGGTGATCAAGGAAGACCTCATTGGGAGGGTGATGCTTGAGCAGAGTTCTGAAGGAATGAGTCAGGCAGATACTGGAAAATGGGTGTCCTAAGGTGAAGGAGAGTGAGTGCGAAGGTTCTGTGATGCATGTGTGCCTGATGTATCCAAAGAATAGCAAGGAAGGATGCTCATTGACTAGAGTAGAAAAGGGGAAGAGTGGGCCTAAAGAGGTGGTGAGAGAGCTGATCATGGAGGATCTTGTAAGGAACTTAAGTTTTACTCTGGGTGAAGTGATTTCATCTGAGTAGGGATGTGATTGATAAGCTGCTTACTCCCTCCACTCCTGGTTTAAGTTTAAACAACTTTTTATTATGGAAAATTTTAAACATATACAAAAATAGAATGGTGAAATGAACCACTGTATACCCATCACCGAGATTTAGCAGTTATCAACTTAGGGCCAGTCTTGTGTCTTTTCTTGATTTACCTCCTCTCCCCTTCCAGATTTTTTTTTTAAGATTTTATTTATTTATTTAGAGTGCACTCAAGCCAGAGGGGAAGGGCACAGGAAGAAGGAGACTGTCTCAAGCCGACTCTTCACTGAACTCAAAGTCTGACTTGGGGCTCTATCCCAAGATTCCAAGATCATGACCTGAGCTGAAATCAAGAGTCTGATGCTTAACCCACTGAGCCATTCAGGCGACCCTCCCACCCCCTACCAGATTAATTTTAAGCAAATCCCAGCTATAGTATAATTTCTTACCTAAATACTTGTGTATTTTTTAACACATAAGAAAACTTAGCAGGAATTCTTTGATATTAACAAACATTTCCCTGATTGTCTCAAATGTTTCTTTTTTCTTTTGCCAGTTGTTTGTTCAGGTATAGATCTAAGGTCCACACATTTGGTTGACATGTTCCATTTCCTTTTTAATCTATATAGTCTCCTTTACTTTTTTTCCTTGTAATTTATTTAAGGAACTGTGTCATTTGTCCTATTGAATTCCCTACATTCTAGATTTTGCTTATTGTATCTCTGTGGTCTCATTTAATATGTTCCTCTGCTCTCTTTATTTCCTGTAAACAGGGAATTGGATCTAAAACTTGGCTAAGATTGAAGTTTGATTTTTTGATAAGAATATTTTGTATATGCTGATCCATAATTCATATTGCATCATATTGGGAAATATGGAATAATTTCTTGTCTTTTTTGTGCTGTTCAGATTGATGGTAGAATTAGGTGTTCTTCACCCATTTTTAAGTTACTCTCATCAGCCTTTCTTCTAATGGTTTTAGTGGTCATTGATGAGCTTTACCTAGTTGAATTACTTCATTAGGAGTTGCAAAATAGTGATTCTAATTTTATTGGTCTTGATATAAAGATCAACTTTTCCTAATGTATTACTTGGTTATTCTCAGATGTACTCACTATAAGAAAGACAGGAAAATGCTTGATTCCTACCCATTTCCTTCTCCAGATCTGGCCAGAATTAGCCATTTGTTTCGAGAGTCTTAATTCTTTTTTAGTGGTAAATGGCATTGAAATACCAAAACTTGAACTCTAGAGGTACTCACTGGATTGGTTTCTTCCTTATAGGCCTTTCAGGGGATAGAGCTCAGAAAAAGATAAATTTAAGAGGAAATACATTTTGAGTTAATGCTGATAACTCCTATTTGAATTTAAGATTATAGAGTGTTTACTTTGGTTTTATGTTTATGTATCTTTTCTCTTATGCTGAAAATCCTGGTTCCAGAATAAAAATATCACCATCATTACTAACACTATGATTACTAAAAACAGTTTGAGGTTTTGGGTTTTTTTTTTTTTGCCCTTTTGATATGTTCCATTAGGGATGTACAAATTGCTGTGTGATAAAGTTACTTAAAATAATTTCTCTCTTTGTAGTTAAAATGCCAACTCAATATTACAGTTAGGTTTGTTCGTTTCATTTTGCTTTTATTTTTAGAGATTGTACTTCTAATTTTTCTTTAATAGTTGTATAAAATATTTATATGGCTCCAAAGTTGAATACATAAAACAGGATAAAATCAGAGAATTCTAGTTTCTTTTTTTTTCTTTTTTTTCTTTTTTTTTTGAGAGAGAGAGAGAAAGGAGCGTTGGGGGGCAGAGGGAGGGAGAGAATTTTAAGCAGACTCCACGCCCAGCGCAGAGCCTGGCAGGGGGCTCCATCTTATAGTCCTAAGATCATGACCTGAGCCTAAGTCAAGAGTTGGATGCTTAACTGACTGGGCCACCCAGGTGCCCCTAGATAGTCAATTTGAAAAAGGTTTTGGTTTTTCTGTCCACTTAAATCTCTATATAAGTATATTTATATTCATATACTCTTCTTTTTAGGTTACAGGTAGCATACTGTAGGGGCGCCTGGGTGGCTCAGTCAGTTGAGCTTCTGCTTCACTTCAGGTCATGATCTCTGGGTCCTGGGATGGAGCCCCGTCTGGGGCTCCCTGCTCAGCGAGGAGTCTGCTTTTCCCTCTCGCTCTGCTCCTACCCCCTGCTTATGCATGCCTGCACGCTCTTGCTCTCTCCCAAATAAATAAATAAAATCTTTTTTAAAAAAGTGTCCTGTACACACTATTTTATGCAAAACTTTTTTCACTTAGCAACACATTCTGGGAATTACTCTGGTGAATATATAGAGATAGGCTTCATTCCATTTTATAGCTTTGGAATTCAAATTAAAATTATTTGTAGTATGCCATGATATGGATGTGCCATAGTTTAGCCAACCTGTCTCCTGTTGTTGATTGTTTTTAGGCTTTTGCTATTGCAAATGGCACTACAGTGAATAGCCTAATATATGTGTGTTGTGTTATATTTTGTTTTCCCCAGTGTATGTAAGGATCCTGGAAGTGGTATTGTTGGGTCAGACAGTAAATATATGATTTCCCTTGATATTGCCAAATTCCCCTCCATAGGTGTTTTTCTGTTTTACATTCCTCTAATAATGTACAGAGTGTAATTTCCCCATATCCATAAACTTTTAGATTTTTGCCAATCTCATAGATGTGGAATGGTATCTCAGCAGTTTCAATTTATATATCCCTTGTTATAAATGTGGTTGAGCATTTTCATTTGTTAAGAGCCATTTGAATATCTTTTTCTGTGAACATTTCATATTTCTTGTCCATTTTTCCATAGAGTTGTTCAATGTCTACTTTTAGAATCTTTATATAGTAGGGGGCGCCTGGGTGGCTCAGTGGGTTAAGCCGCTGCCTTCGGCTCAGGTCATGATCTCAGGGTACTGGGATCGAGTCCCGCATCGGGCTCTCTGCTCAGCAGGGAGCATGCTTCCCTCTCTCTCTCTCTGCCTGCCTCTCTGTCCACTGTGATCTCTCTCTGTCAAATAAATAAATAAAAATTAAAAAAAAAAAGAATCTTTATATAGTAGGAATATTAACCTTTCTTCTTTCCTACTTTATCATGTTTCTTTTTACTTGGCTAATTTTTTCCACACACACAAATATTTTTATTTTTATTTATTTATTATTTGACAGAGAGAGAGAAATTATAAGTAGGCAGAGAGGCAGATGGGGGTAGGGGGAAGCAGGCTCCCTGCTGAGCAGAGAGCCCGATGCAGGGCTCAATCTCAGGACCTTGAGACCTGAACTGAGCTGAAGGCAGAGGCTTAACCCACTGAGCCACCCAGGTGCCCCCAAAGTATTTTTATTTTATGTGGTCAAATTGATCGTTTTTTTTCTTATTGTGATGTTTATAACCTAACATTTTAAAAGACTCTTGTTGGCTGGTGTGTTGGAAAGAGACTGGTGGGAGCAGGCCTGGGAGAGGCAAGGGCAGAAACAAGATCAGTTTGAATGTGGTGGTAATAATCCAGCATTGGTAACTGTGGAAGTGGTTCTGGTTATATTCTGAAATTTTTGTTAATGGATAGGATGTTGGATGTGAGAGAAAGAGAAGAATGAAGGTGACTCCTAAGTTTTTGGCCTAACATGATTCAGTTGCCATTAACTAAAGAGAAGAGGCCTGTGGGAGGGGCAGATTTGGGGGAAGATTGGTTGTGGACTTGTAAACTTTGAGATACCTATTGGACATCCAAGTGGAGGTATCAAATAGAAAGTTGAATATGTGAGTCTATAATTTCAGGGAGTGTTTAGGTCCATGAATAATCATTTGGGAGCTATCAGCATGTAGAGGATATTTATTTAGGCTTTCCGTTTTTATTTTTTTATTGAGGTATGCTTTCTAGATTCTGAAATGTACAGATATTAAGTATGTAGTTCAATGACTTGTGACAAATATATACACCTGTGTAATCCCAGTCAAGTATAGAGCATTTGTGTACCCCAGAAAGTTCCCTTGTGCCTCTTTCTAGTCAAGCTGCTGCCCAGAGGCAGCTGTTGTTCTAATTTAGTTTCAACTTAGTTTCTCCTCAAGTTATAATATTTAAAACAGAAGGCTGGATGAAATCACCAAGGGTATGAATGTGGATAGAGAAAAGAAAAGGTCCAAATACTATGACTTGTGGAATGCCAAAGATTTGAGGGGAAAATGAGGAATTGGAAAGGAAACTAAGAACGAGTAACCTGAAAGATAGCATAAGAGCCAGATGGAATGGAGTCCTGGAAACCAGGTAAAAAAACCATTTCAGAAAGGAGTGAGTGATCAACTTTTTCACATGCTGTCACAAGGTCTTGAAAGATGAGGATTCAAAATTTACTGATAGATTTTAGCAACAAGGGTATCATTGGTGACCTTAAAAACTGCTTTAATGGAGTGGTAGGGCCCTAGGGACTGATTGGAGTGGATTTGAGGGAATGGGAGGAGAGGAACTAGATAGCAAGAATATACACAGTCATTTTGAGGAGCAGAAAAATGGTGTCATAAGTGGAAGGGAGTTTATTTACTTTATAAGTTATTTACTTATTTATTTGGAAAGATTTGTAGAGAGAGTGCTTACATGCAAGCAGGGAGAGGGGCAGAGGAAGAGGGAGAGAGAATCCTCAGACAGATCCCTGCCAGCACAGAGCCCATCGTGGGGCTCAATTTCAGACCCTGAGATTATGACCTGAGCCCAAACAAGTCAGATGCTCAACTGACTGAGCCACCCAGGTGCCACCGCCCCCAACCCTGCCTTTTTTTTTTTTTTTAAATAGGAGCAGTATTTCGGGTACCTTTGTGTGCTCATGCATTTAATCCAGTAGAGGGAAAGCTGAAAATGGGAGAGAATTGCTTGAGTGATGCCGTTGAGTCAGCATGAAGTCAGCCCCTGAATTCACAAAGGAGGGGCTGGCCTGAGGTAGGGGCCTGGGCAGTTCATCCATGGTAGTAGGAGGGAAGGCAGGTAGTGGTACGGGTGAGAACATGCAAAAGGTCTCTTTTGGTTGTTTCTGTTTTTCTGTGACTCAGGAGGAAGGAAGGGAGGGAGGGAGGGGATGGAGGCGATGGGAGAGGAAGAGGGGGGACAGAGGAAAGAAATGTCAAAGGTTGAGGAAAGGAGTCTAAGTTTGAGTTAGTCTGAGAATGGAATTGTTAATATATCATCTCTTCATCCCCAACCTTACTGATAACAGTTGTGTGACTTTGGTAAGTTACTTTTGTTTGCTACACCTCAGTTTGTTTACGGAATGAGTAGTAACCCATCTCTTAAGGCCATTGTGAGGACAAGTTGAGAAAGCACCTAGCATTGTTCCCAACCCATAGCAGGTATTTAATAAAGGGTTATTCCTTTCCCAAGTGTAGCAATAAAACTGTTAGTAGATTATGTGCAGAATAATACTTGTAATACTTAGAATACCTAAGTATTCTAAACCTATTTAAAATGTAAATCTAAACCTATGTAATCTAAACCTACTTAAAATGTTTATTTAATGTCTGTTGTCCTTATATATTCAGATTCTGGAATTGGAGAGTCAGGTGCCACATTTTTAAAAAGAATTAGATCTTTTTCTCCTGGTTTGCCACTTCCATCTATAGGGACTGATTGGATAAATTTGTCCCACTAGTTTGTTGAAAAGATGGTTTTAGTTACGTTTTTCAAAAGTTCTAGGTCACCATTTCAGAGTTCTGTTTGATCTAAGTTCAGTTTGGCTGTACTTAAGAATGGAATGGAGTTGAACCTATTCACTGCAGATTTTAAGATCTAAGATTGATTTTAAAATTTAATATGGAAATTTTCTAATATTTACGAAAATAAAAAGTATAAAGTATAATAAATCTCCATGTACTTACCTAGCTACCACCTTAAATGATATTCAGATTAATATGGACACTTAAATGATCTTTGAGAAGATGTGGAACTAACTTGTCTTGATTTACTAATGAGTAAGAGCTAAAGATTCTGATTTAATAATAATTTAATTTGAATTCCTTCAATCATTAATTTATTCATTGATTCATGCAACAGAATTTATTGAGGGTCAGCTTTGTTCATTAGTGCCTAATGGCTAAGAGCCTTGCCTGATTGCAAATCTCAGTTCTGCTACTTACTAGCTGTGTTGCCTAAGGCTAATCAAAGTATTCTAAACGTCAGTTTCCACATTGGCAAAATTAAGATAATGCTAGTATCTACCTCATAGTTTGTTAGGTTTGTTAGGAGGAGTAATTGAGATACATTGGCTTGCTTGGTAAATGTTAACTGCTATTATTACAAATAGCATTTCTCATTTTCCTTCTCCTCATCTTTGTCTTCCAGATTTTGTGCTAGGTGTCCCTGGAGAGTATGAGAGGATTAAGATGTAGACCTTCGCCTTGAAGAACTAGAATTTCAGGATCCCACAGTATTAGAGCCAGGAGAGATTTTCAGGATTATCTAGTTTGGCAAGCCCAGAGAGCCTTAGTGAATTGCCCAGTATCACAACATCTCTAAGTGGCAAAGCCAGGCCAAAGCTCAGGTCCTTTAGTTGTGAAGGCTCTTGTGACAGAATGGCTGCTCTGTTGGCTTGACTGTGCCCCACTCCTCAAACCCCAGTCCTTCTAAATTGACAGTCCTGACCTGTTTTCAGGACTCTGCCTTTTCAGTGTGTAAACATTGAAGTGTATGTGAGGCTTTTTGCACATATCGGACCTGAATATGCCCTGGACACTCTCTCCTTGAGATTCCAGGGAAGACTTGCTAGGAAAGGTAGACAGGCTGTCTCTCTGTGTAATCACAACGATGTTCTTATCTTCCTCTTGTATCACAGCCCAGGAGTTAAAGTCACTGTTTGAAAAAAAGTCCCTCAAAGAGAAACCTCCAAGTTCTGGAAAGCAGTCAATATTATCTGTACGGCTAGAGCAGTGCCCTCTGCAGCTGAATAACCCATTTAACGAGTATTCCAAATTTGATGGCAAGGTAAGTAAAAATAAAACGTCTTTTTGAATAAAACCTCAGTTGTGTGGAATTGCTTTTGTTAGCATTATTATCATTAGATTTAGGGCTTCAAAAACGACTCAAAGTAATTATAGAATGTCATTCACATTTTCTATGACCGAGGACGTAAAAAGGTCTGAATTTGGGCTACATACTGTTTCCACAGCAGTATATTTGGAGGATTAAAACAAAAACCGTCTTGAGATATTTGTCCATGTACTCTTTTTCTGTGTTTCATCTTCCAAGTATACTTGAGGGCTTGGGTTGTTGGATTGTGATGAATCAAGGCCTGATTGTGTTGGGAAAGCTTCGAAAGTGGTTTTGGGGAGACAGTTTGCATTGTTTTGGTCTGATTCTTTGTTATAACTGTAAAAATTGTTGAGTTAAAGCTTCATTTCAGATTTCTAGGCCATTGTTTTTATGTCAGTATTTCATCGTAGGGAATCTTGTTTGACACTCGTTATGCAGGATGACTTTATTTTTTTCTGTTTGTTCTAATAATTTGCAGTTTAAAAATTAAAACACATCTATTTTCCTTTTAGAAAAAGGGCCACCATTGTAGGCGGAGTATAGTTGCCCTTGCAGCACCCTCTCTCCCCACGCTCCCTGCCCTCTGTGTCTCTGTGCGGAGCTGAGCTGGGCTTCTTTGAGGAAACAGTAGCAGTTGATTTTTATATTTAATGCCATTATATTTGCTGTCTGGCAGTGGCTTGGAGGTGCTGAGTGATAGCTTGTTGCCTGGAGGGGTTGCGTACAATTTGTCTTATTTTAACACCACTGCAATTAATAAACATACAGACTCTTTGCTTATGTTTCCATTTTTTCACATTCAACTTCTGGTTATGTGCTGGTTCTTTCAGTTGTCTGAGCAAGGAGGTGTTTTCTCTTCGAAACACTTCTACCTCATAAGGTTCAGCATGTTTCCATATGAAGCATATATGGCCACGGACAAGTGAGGTTATTGATGTTGGTGGGAAAGGAGAGCCAAGAACTAGAAACAAAATGTGTAAGTTACATAAAGATACTAATATGCTCAGGAGTTGCCTCCAAAAAAATCTGAAAGGACTTTTAGTAAATGAGAGATTGTACTGATGTAAAGCCTCTCTTTAGCCTGCCCCTGCCACGACTCCCGTTTCTTGTGGAATGTAGCAAAGAGAAGGAACGGTCCCCCTAGGGGACAGGAATGTCAGTCTGTGGAAAATGGAGAGTTGGACTGTAGGATTTGTTTTTAAATACTACAGTTGATTCATTTAGATATATATGTGTGAGCATTATTATTGGAATTAGGTTACATGGCTGGAATTTATTTGCTTCCATTATCTGATACCATCTCATTGTTTAAGGACATAATTGCTAGAATAATTACTCTGTAAAAATACTTGATGCCAACAAAATAGCACAGATATTTTAAAATATGTCCTAGAATTCCTATTATACCACTAGATTTTATTTTATAAATTACTTAGCTTTGGATTTGAGAGAAAGTTGTAAGGTGTCTTTGGTATATATCTAACTTTCGAAGTGCCAGGGAGAAATTAAAAAAAAAAAAAAGTGAAGAAGCCATTTCCTCGGTCACAAAGGAATTATTTTTGCTAGATGTGTTTACACCTAAGGCTCTCCATACTTTTGTCATATCAAATCTATTTGTAATCAGCAAAAGGTATATGCATGGAGCAGTCACCATTACACTTTGATTAAGAAAGATTTATATATCGATAAGTCTATCCCGTGATGTGATGCTATTTTATTATTAGCCTCCATATTACAAATGCTAAAATACAATTAAACTCTTGTTCTCATCTTTTATTTAATATTGATGCGTTTGGCAGATATGTAATGAAAGTGGCTAATATTTGAAGGATATTGTACTGTACATATTAAATTAGTCTTTCTTTATCTTTGTGAAATGCATCAATATGATATTCAATGACATCTCAATGATTAATAGAGAATTACACTTGAGTCAAGCCTTTTTGTAACCTAGAAATTAAAATGACTATTCAAATAACACCTCAAAATGATCAAATTAGCATTTTGTGATTGCATAATAATGGGATTGTAGTAGTTATAACAGCGCCATGGCTGCCTCTAGAGTTAAGATCATGTCAACCCCTTGATAATAAAGCCTTTCTGTGAGAGTCGACTTTAATAATTTCCAGATTGATTCTTCCCATAAATCACTTGACATTCAGCACTAAATTTTTGTTACTGTTGTAACTTAAAATTATTTTATTTTTATTCAGCTCATATTTAAGAAGTGAAATGAGTGTCCTGTTTTAATGATTCACCATCTTGTCATTGAACTCCATGCTTTTTGCTTCAAATATAAAGACGTGGACTTTGATAGTCCTTTTTTTTTTTTCCTGTGAAGGTTTGTTAAAGCCACTAAAATATGTACAGAGTTTTCCTGTACAGATATTCACAATGCTTTTCTTGGGAATAACGCTTGCCTTATTTACATAATTAACCGAGTTGCTTAGGTCTCTTGGGCAAGTGGTACATAATTGGGGAAAGAAGGGGACAGGGAAGAGTTTGGGGGTCTAATTAAATATGTTAAAAAACTACTTAATTATGTATTTCCTCAAGAGACTGACTGCTGTGAAAGCCTCCTTAAGATTAAACTAGCGTTAGATTTGAAAAAAGGATTTTGTTTTTGGTGTGGCTTTACAATTCATTGTAGGTAAGCCAGCATGTCTAGTGTCTTTAATGGTTTGTGCAAACTGGATTGTTGTTGGTTTTAGTGATTCTAAGGGTAAGCATCTTTTAGCTATTATGCTAAATTAAAGCAAATACTTTTCAGATAATTTGTGGTACCTGTAGCAGGTTAATAATTTCATTTTTAAAAATTGTTGGTTAATAATTTCTTAGAGGAATACAATTGAGAGGGAAAGACTGTGCTTAGGCATGTGCTTTGTTGTAATTTTAATAATTTTTTGGATCTGACTTATTATTATGTTCTCTTTAGTAAATTGGTGATGCTGTGACCTGTTTTAGATTCATTGATTATTAGTAACTCTGTTTACTGATCATTTGAAAAAAGTCCAAAATAGATTGCAAGTGGTTTTAAGGAATGCTTGCTTGGTCGCACAAGGCAAAACCAGGCTCAGCCATCTGCCTGCATTCTTTGGGCTTGTTGAAAACAGGCCTCAAAAAGCTTAATTAACAAAATCTCTGTTCTAAAGATGAGATAATCAGAAAACTTCTTGTGACAGTCCTTCTGATTTCACTGTACGTGGGATATATTGGGTTTGACAAGGAGTTGCTTTGAGGGAGTGGGCTCATTCATGGTAAGTGAATATTCACGCAGCACTTACATAAGTATCCCCAGATACGTGGATTTCTGTCCTGTCTTTCTACCTGTTTCATATGAAGTCATGTTTTTGCCAGTATCTAACCCTTTCCATTCCATGCCTTATCACTTACTTGAGAAACTTTTGCTAGTACATCACCACTATTCTGGTTAAACTGAGTTTGCAAATATTATCATCATAAGACCTTTCAAATTTTATTTATTTTGAAAAAGTATTTATTTACTTGAGAGAGAGCAAGTGAGAGAGAGAGCATGAGTCGGGGTGGGCAGAGGGAGAGGGAGAAGCAGACTCCCTACTGAGCAGGGACCCCCAATTTGGGGCTCAATCCCAGGACCCCAGGATCATGACCTGATGAAAATAGACGCTTAACCAACTAAGACACCCAAGCGCCCCTTATTTTTTGTAAGTAAGCTCCGTGCCTAGTTTGGAGCCTGGTGCAGGTATTGAACTCACACCCCTGTGATCAAGTCCTGAGCTGAGATTAAGAGTCAGCAGCTTAACTGACTGAGCCATCCAGGCACCCCCCATTAGAATTTTAAATACCCATTTCCTGTCAGTATAGTTACTAACAAAGAAATGATAATGATTATCGGTTTTGACATCTTGGTCAGATTTTCCATCTCTCCAAACCTCAGTTTCTTTACCTATTAAAGAAACGAGAGTTCTTCCTCAAGGCCCATGAGACCATCAACTAGGATAACAGTAGGGTAGAGCACCTAGCACAGTGAGAAGCAGTGTAATTTACTTTGTGACCTATTTTGTAGTAAGATCTGAGTTTGAGTTCGGACCCTACCACTTAACAGTGTTGACCTCAGGCTAGTTACTTAACCTTATGAAGCTCCAGTCCTTGTATGTGGGTTGAGATGGTGGTAATGTTCTTTCTTATGAGGATTAATTGAGATAAGATCAGTTTACCAAGACATGTAGCGCATAATAGGAAGCACTCAACAAATATCCCACTTCTGCCCCTCTCTGTAAAGGAAGAGGGCCGGTGATGTTGTCCCTTCTTAATGTACTTCATTAGATATTGACAGGATCGAGTGATCGAAAGTGTGTTCTTGAATCCAGGAGTTCGGAATAGGAGTTCAGGACATGCAGCAGACTCAGACTGGGTGAAGGTCTGCCTGAAGTCCAGTGAGGCTTTGGGCGTTAACTTTAAATAGGAAGATTGAGTCAAGTAAGTCTTCCTTTTTTTTTTTTTTGGTAGTCATTGTTTGGTAGTTTACTAAAACGTTAAGTATTTCTTTGACTTCGCTAAATTCTACTCTAAATATAAGGAGAATGTTTGCCTTGAGTGCTTAAAAAAGGAGAACCCCTTCTTGTTCATATAGACAACCGTGACTTTGATTGTATTAACTTATTAGAAAGTAACCATTTCTCTGTTAGAAAGTGTTTTAACCGAAGCTGCAGAGAGCATGGGGGAAGGGATAATTCATGAGTGCTAATTGCTTGGCTGTTAATTTTCATAAGTGTTGATAGAAGCAGTTCCTTAAATTAAACTTTGTTTAAAATGTATCAGGGGAAATATTCCACAATGTCGAGCCTGAAGTGAAAATTAATATGAATGCTGTGGCAATTAACACATACTGGTTAATAGCTTTTAGCAGCATTTTGGGATGATAGTCCTTAAATACATTTTTGCATGCTGCTCTTGTTTCAGCATTGTTCCAGTCTATGTCTGGATAATTATGAACAAATGTTTTCTACAATCATTGGCATTAAATAGCTCTCTTCAAAGAAAGTCACTTAAAACTTTGCAGAAAAGCATGAAGCCACTGAGAAATGTGGCAAACTTAGGAAAGGTCAGCGAATTGAAATTGCTTTTAAAAAAATTGCCTTGATCACCTCTCGGCCTTTTGGCTAAGATCAAGTGTAAAAAAATTGCCTTGAGAGGAAAATGCTCCTCATTTGAACTTGGAATATTTGCTGTTGTAATGGGAACGGTCCCTCTAATACGTTAAGCAATTTATTTTTTTAAATAAATTGCAATTTAATTAATTATTTAATTGCAATTTAAATAAATAGCAATTTAAATCTAATACGTTAAGTTCAGGATCTCTTTCCAAAAAATTGTAACCTGGACTTTATTGTTGGTTATGTTTCTAGGTAGCGGCTTTGGCTTAGGGCTGCCTGAGCTGAGGTGTGGTTTTGAGCCTAAGAGCCTTCTGGGTTTTGAGTTTCTTTCTCTTTTCCACCCATCAAGTTGACCAGCCCCCTCCCTTTCTGGGGTTCACTTGCTTAGTGCCCATCCAGAGACAATCTAAGAGTATTTTGTTTTGTTTTGTTTTTTTTAAAGATTTTATTTATCTGACAGAGATCACAAGTAGGCAGAGAGAGCGGAGGAAGCAGGCTCCCTGCTGAGCAGATAGCTCGAGGAGGCTAGATCCCAGAACCATGGGATCATGACCTGAGCTGAAGGCAGAGGCCCCAACTGAGCCCCTCTAAGAGTATTTTGAATCAGGTGCTATATGTCCTGCTCCTCCATTTGCTTCTTTTAACAAACTTTTTTTTTTTTTTAAAGATTTTATTTATTTATCAGAGAGAGAGAGCAAGAGAGCACAAGGGGAAGCAGGAGGCTCTCTGGACCCTGACATGGGGCTTGATCCCAGGACCCTGGGATTGTGACCTGAGCCGAAGGCATACACTTAACCCACTGAGCCACCCAAGCTCCCCTTTACATACCTTTTTTTTTTTTTAATTTTTAAAAAAAATTTATTTATTTGTCAGAGAGGGAGCGAGCACAGGCAGACAGAGTGGCAGGCAGAGGCAGAGGGAGAAGCAGGCTCCCTGCCAAGCAAGGAGCCCGATGTGGGACTCGATCCCAGGATGCTGGGATCATGACCTGAGCCCAAGGCAGCCGCTCAACCAACTGAGCCACCCAGGCGTCCCTACATACCTTTTTAATAAAGGAGAGTAAGTCCCAACATCACTTTAGCAGTCATTCTCTCAGCATCTTATCTGTGACTGTATTTCGTTAGTCTTCTTTTTCACAGAGTTTTTATTAGTCTGTTCTATTTCTTCTTTTTTTTTTTTAAGATTTTATTTATTTATTGGAGAGAGAGCATGGGGAAAGAGAGCAGGAGCAGGGGGAGAGGAAGAAACAGACTCCTTGCTGAGCAGGGAGCCTCACATGGGGCTCAGTCCCAGGACCCTGGGATCATGACCTGAGCCAAAGACAGATGCTCAACCAACTGAACCACCCAGATGCCCAGTCTGTTCTATTTCTAAAGGAAGATATTAGATATTCGCTACCTCTTTACACACTATAATATACTAATAGAAGTGCCAAATTCATTATTTTAAGAATATCTTTTAACGAGATTATTTCCCCCTTACCATTGTATTAGTGCATTTCTCTTCCTGTTGCTTGACATTATACTGAAAATCCCAAGGAGAGATTTTGGGATTTCTGTCTGGGTGGTACTCAAAATGAATTAAACAGGAATCTTACAATGAAAGACAGTGTTTTCAGCATTTGACTCTGCAGTTAAATTCTGAAGATTGAGTTCTTAAAACTAGCTCACTCCATTCGGAGCTGCTTCCGTCCAGGCCTTGTTTCTGCCAGTCTGTAGAGGCTTCTTCTGATTCTAGAAGAATCTTCTAGAAATTCCTGTCAGAGGTAGAATTGACCATTGGTTTTAGACCATTGCTTCTCAAAGGAAGGCAGAATTTTGCAGTAGAAAGAACATAATTGTCAGGCTTAAATTAGAATTCCAACTTTGCCACTTACTTGCAGGGTGATAGCAGGCAAATCACTTTATCTCCTTTTTTTTTTTTTTTTTTTTTTAAAGATTTATTTACTTACGGGAGAGAGAACATGAGCAGTTGGGACAGAGGGAGAGAGAATCCCAAGCAGACTCCACACTGAGCACAGAGCCCAATGTGGGGCTCAATCCAAAGACCCTGAGAACATGACCTGAGCCAAAACCCAAGAGTTGGATGCCCAACTGACTGTGCCACCCAGGTGCCCCTCACTTTACCTATTTGAGCCTGTTTTCATATGTCTAAAGTGAAGTCAATGTTATCTTTAAATGTTGTCACAAGGATTTAATGAAAAGGGGAGATGCATACATATAAAGTGCCTGCTGCATGGTCAGTGCCGAGAGGTTTATTAGTTTCCTTTCATTTTACCACAGTGCCATTCGTTTGCTTCATATTTAATGAGGGCCTGCTATGTACCAGACACTGTTAAGTAGAATCTGGCTTCAGTGGTAAGCAAAAACATAACCTGGTTTCGATCTCATGGAACTTTTTCTCTTGGCTGGAAGATAGATGCTTCGTAAGCAGTCATCCTACTGAATGCAAAGTTGCCATCATAGTATAATCATACTATGTATAATCATATATATAATCATCATAGTATAATCATAGTATAATCACAACTGATTAATCATTAAGTGCTGGGGAGAGGCAATTGGGACCTTCAGAGTTTTATCATGGGGCATCTGACCTACTCTAAGGGGTCACGGGTGGTATCCCTGTGAAGGTGACTCTTGATTTGAGAGCTGAAGGATGAGTAAGAGCTAAGTAGGTGAAGAGGGAGGAGAAGGGATG
This sequence comes from Mellivora capensis, assembly GCA_004024625.1. NCBI lineage: Eukaryota > Metazoa > Chordata > Mammalia > Carnivora > Mustelidae > Mellivora > Mellivora capensis. The sequence goes on along the minus strand of PISX010013290.1, from coordinate 41,388 downwards.
AATGGAGGCCCTGAAGAAAGGGATAGCTTGGCAGTTTTGAGGAATTGAAAGAAGGGTGTGTCTTTGGGGACCCGGGGCGGGGGGCTGGTGGTAGGTAGAGTGTGGTACAAGGTAAAGCCACAGGCCAGACCATGTAGGTCTGGTGGAATTGTCCTCTTTAAGAGTATTGGCAGGACTTTGACAAGTTTAAATGAGGAGATGAGGTAATCAGATTTGTGTTTTGAAAAGATCTGAAGGGAATACACTTGAGAAGGGTTTGTGAGGTCAAAGAGACCAATCAAGAAACTTTGCATTGGTCCAGCTGGGAGAGATGGTAACTTGGGCTAACTTATTGGTGATGTAGAAGGAATGGATAAACTCAAGAGATATTTACTAAGTAAAAGTGCTAGGACTTGATGATGGATTGCATGTTAAGGAATAGGGGAGAGAGGGGTTTCAAGGACGATATCCTGATCTGATTCTGGCTTGTAGAACTGAATGGATGATGATTCCATCCCTGAGTTAGGAAGCACCGAGGGGCGCCTGGGTAGTTTAGTCTGTTAAGTGACCAACTCTTTGATCTCAACTCAGGTCTTGATTGCAGGGTTATGAGTTCCAGTCCTGGCTTGGGCTCCATGCTGGGTATGGAGCCTACTTAAAAAAAAAAAAAAAAAAAGGCCCTGAAAGAGGGCCAAGGATGAGGCAAGATGTTGACCTTCATGAGCTAGTTTGGGCCTGGTGACTGCAGATCACATCTTCTTACCATGCCCTTGAAGACACTACACTGTTTGGTGGGGTGAGGGGTATGGGGCATACCCTTCTTGTTTGGTTTGTATTTGGGGCATGTGAGGCAGGGGGCTCTAAGGTGGGAGTGGGGTGGGAGCCAGGAGCCTCTTTGTCCCTACTTCACAGATAGCTTTGGAACTCTGGCTAAGGAATTGCCCTGGAAGTTGGTCACCTCTTACTTTGAAATGGGTTGTACTCTCAGATGCCCAACCCGGCTCACCAGGCTGTTAAGAAGAGAAAATGAGAGAGTAATTTTAGATGAGGCAAATGTCAGGTGTCATTTAAGAAACTGTATTGATTGTAATTCCTGGATATTAGAGGACTAAGAGGTAAAACATAGACATGTTTTTATTATAACAAGATTACTGTTGTAGTAATATCTTCTTCCTAATTAATTACCAGATTAGTAGACGAAATCTGCTTGGAATGTATATCAAGCACCGAGGTTCCAGGAAAAGTCTAGGAGACAGTCCTTGTAGGTGTGGTGAGGCTAGGCATGGTGGGATTTTATACTGAGTGCCCTCATATGGGGCACCTTGCTCCATATAATTTGCAGTGAAGAGATTTCCTTGTGCCTCAGAGTACTAGACCCTGACTTTACTGTCTTGAAGAGAACAATGCAGAAAATCAAATGACAACCTAGGATCACTCAGCTGGGCATAGAATCTAACTGTTCTTATTCTCAGAGATTTTTTTTTTTCATTCTTAATGACATTCATATTTACAAAATGGAAACTCGAGTTCTAGAAAGTGACATGGTAGAAAGAACATGAGTATGGAATCAAAAGATGTGGGTCATGCCATGGGGCCTGGGACAAGTCACCTCCCATCTCTAAACCTCGATTTCTGCCTGTTGAGAATGAGGAACTCAGCTTGGATGACCTCTTGGATTCCTTTTGGCTTTAAGGTTCCATCGTTTGGTGATTGGGGAGGTGATTGACACAGTGACATGTAAGTTATAAATGAGAAAACTTCAGCTCTTGAAGTTTTGATCTTTGACGTGTATGTTGGTACTTTACTTTCCTCTTTTAATTGATTATAACAAAGCTGTGATGTAGGGAGTATCACCTCCATTTTACAGCTGAGAACACTGAGGCTCAGAAAGCCAAAGTGATGTACTTAGGAATACACTAGTTATGTGGCAGGGCAGGGCTTCAACTCCCTTTTCCTTATTCCAGTACCACAGCTGTTTTTCCTACACTCTTACAGCCATTGTTATGGAGGAAACAAAAACACTGTTAATAATTGAAAAATTTTTGTAAAAACAAAAGGATTTTCCCTTTACCAGGGCACTTGAAATCTGACAGACTGTTTTGGATCTTATTGTCAGTTGTGTCTATTGGGTAAGTTACTGCATCTTGTAAACCTCAGTTTTCTTACATGTGAAAAAAGAAATGAGATACTGGGGCTAGAGAACACTGCAGTGCTTTGTACATAGAATGTAGTTTATGTCCCACAAATGCTTTTTTATTTCCACTGCCCTTCCTGGTGTGCAGAGTTGATTCATTTGTCTATCCAGCCAAGAAATTACTTACTAAGCATCTATACTGTACTGGTTTGTTTCAAATGTTTATTACCTACAGGCTCTGTGCTAGGCTCTGATAAGTAAGATAGGACTAACTGCCCTGGAGGAACTTAAAGGTAAGAGTGGCCATAGCGCCAACAAGTGGAGGAACCACACTTCACAGTCAGGATTGCGCCCTGTGCTGCGGACTGTGACAGTGGTCCATGACATCAGGTCCGTGAACAACTAACTGGAGAGTAAATGTGAGAGGTAGTGTTGTAGAGACTGTGGGAGTGTGGGGGCAGCAATGATGTTCATCTAGTTTGTTATCATAGGTGGATTTGTCTGAACTTTGATTATACTAATTCCTAGACAGCAGATACTTAACTTTGGTCACTCTTATTATGAAGCCCAGCATGGCACTCTCCATACATAAATGTGGAAGTTTTTTTTAAATGGCAGTGACGAATTTCAAATGTCATTACTCTTTGAGGCTTGCATCTACATGGCACTGTCATTAGAGCTGTGTTTTATTAATATCTGCACTCCTTTGTCTTAAATTGAAGTTTTAACACCTAGACAAAGATACATGTAAGAAAGTAAGTTTAGGAAATTTGCAAAATATGCTACTATGCAACCAAAGATTAAATTGATTTGTTATATGTGCATTTAGCTACAATTCATTTTAATTGTCTGTATGAAGTTAAAAAGTATTAGTGTCAGATAAAGATTCATCACCAGAGCGTGATTTAAGGCTGGTGCTGGAGAACGCAGGCATGTGTTCCGGCAGATGTTTGTAGAAGGCGCTGTCTTTCCTGACAGCAGTTAAAAAGTATGGTTATAGTAATCAAATTGTGGTGCAGCGACTCAGAGGCTAGGGCCAGATTGAATTAAAATAGATATAAGATTTATGAATAGCAATAGCTGTGATAAAATTTCACTGCCTTCTTCAACAGGAAGGACTTTTTCCACAGTGGAAAGAAGAAAATCTAATAACCACTTTCCTAAAACTGTGGTTTTGCTGACTCTCATTTTCCCTTCCTAATTATGACATCAAAACAATAACTTGCTGGGTTTTTTTCAGCTATGATAGCCCCCCCCCCTTTTTTTCCTTTCTGTCTTATTAAGTGCATAGCATTCAAGCAAGGATTTTTTAATAATATTGTTTTAGTTCAGAAACAAAATTCATGTAAATCTAGCCAAAGGATTTAAATCCCTTTTTATATAAAGTTTTTATCATTATCGCCATAACTGTGTTTTATTGGGTTCCTATTTTATATCAGGTCCTATAATGGACCCTTGTTACTCCTCACAACATTCCTGTGTGTGAATATTATTACTGTTGTACAGGTAAGGAAACTAAAGCTTTATCGATTGAATAAATGATGCCTAGGATCTGAACCCAAATGTGTGAGAAATCACAGCCCCTTTCTTTACTGCCTTATATTAGTTCTTAATTTATTCTTCTGCAAAAATTTATGACACTAAGATATCTAGTCTTTTTATTTCCCCAAAGGCTTTGAGGTGGTTCTCAGATTGACACAGGACAAGCATTTCTTTACTATTCATGATGTATATATATTAAAATATAATAGAGGACTTCTGTGTACTGTGGATGT